>JAVSBV010000010.1:927275-948327 GCA_033117975.1 Parotocinclus spilosoma | reverse complement strand
AAATGGAATATGGAATTAGACCTAAATATTAAATTTTTTTTCAATTCATACCCTTTTTCATGGATCTTTATTTCAAAAACACTACTGTTATATTTAAGGTCAATCCCAAATTGTGCAAGCCCAGGACTAGCGTGCAATAACGAAAATGTTATAAGGAATAAGTGGCCAAATACATTTGCAGAGTACTGTATATGTCTATTTTGTTTTGTATTACTGTTAAAATGAAGTTCTCTCTTCCCACTATTCTCATGTCACAGCACTATCAACACTGAGCTACAGAGTAGTAAATGCCATCATCAGAGGAACCCTTGTAGATGGACGCCTGGTACTCCACTTAAAGGCTACTGATCAAAAGGTATGTTAAGCAGTACTGACTACACTCTGAGTAACTGAATAGGCTGCTTTGGTGTTAGGAGTGGTTTCTATTTCTGGAGATTTGCATCCAAGTGATGCCAAAAAGTTTAGGACAGGAGTTTATGAAAACATAGTCATGTTCTAATTGAGTGGTAAGTCTAGCTTCATTACTTTCTCCCTTCCTGCTGATATTATATTCGCCAACCAAAGGGTTACTGTTAGGTCATAAGTTCTGCATATCTGTGCTTCCATGGAAAGACTTTCTTCACTCAAAATTGGTGCATTCTGATCACAGATTTTAACCGAACTGTGTATAAGTAGGCTAGAATCTAATTATGATCACTATTTACATAAATGGCAAAGGTAATCCAAAGTAATGTTATGTATACACTCTCCAGCAAAAATATGGACCAAGCCCAAAATGAACTCTTTCAAGAAAAGCTTGTCTCATGCAAATTTTATGTTTGGAAAATGTTTAAAGCTATTGCTGTCTGAAACATCAAAAAACATCAAAGGCAGTCAAATGGAAGTAGTTTTTTGCAGACTATGAAAAGTTAGATTTAGTGTGGATCAGCAGAGCTGTGTGAAGTGATGAATCATGATTTGAGCTCTATGGTGATGCTCCAGAAAGGTGTCTTTGAAGATCTGGTGAGAAGTGACTGAATTTGATTCTGTTCAGCTGCTGATATTGGTGAGCTGTTTCACTGTGAAAAGTCAATGAATGCTTTAGACCACAGGTGAATATTAGGGCTTGCCAGCCACACATGAAAAGTTTTACAGAGTAACGTCCAGCTGTCAACCAGACAAAAGCTTCTGCTCACTCAAAACGGCTTGAAAGCAATTCCATCAGGCTTAAGTGATGGCTTAGTCCAGATTTAAACCCTATAGAAAACATGTGATCTCACATTAAACATAAATTCAACTCAGCTATGCATCAGCTCTTTGAAACTATTAACAATGCGTTGAACATTGTTGGCTCTTGTTTATGTAAAAAGCTGTCTATAAGTTTACCCACTCTTCCATACTACGTTTCCTGCTAAGTATTTTTATCAAAGTTAAAAGGTTAATATTTTGTCATTATGGGACATGGGTTTTTTGCTTAGGAGTATAAAGTGGTGATTAAAAGTGTGTAAACCCTATAGCATTTTCTAGATTTCCACATAAATCAGAGACAAATAAAGACAACCCAATTAAAGAAAGCAGGTGAAGTGTTACACTTGGTATTTTTTACTAAGGAAAAAATAATTAGCTGTAGTTGTTGATCAGTTCTGCTCTCCAATTTGGATTCATTTAAGCTCATTCTCCTCTATAGAACAGCTTAAACTCAGGGATACTGTTGCATTTACTCATATGTGTATTGCTTACTTCAGGTTTTTCAACAACATTCCCACTGAATTAAGGTCAGGATGTTGACTTGATGATTACAAAACAATATTCTTATTTATATTTTTTATCTTAAACTGCCCTGATGGTTATCTGTATATCTTTTCTCCCTTCTTAGAGAATAGACATTATTGATTTCAATTATGTAGTTGGGTTCCCTTTATTTTCCTTTAGAGCATAACGTCACGTTTAAGCTTTATGTGTGGTGCAGCTTTGTATCTACGTATCAACAGGAGGCATCAGTACTTTGTTTTTTGTTTTTTATTTACAAGTGCTAACAAGCTATTAATGACCTTAAAGCAGACTTGCCATAACACAAGCTGTATTAAAGCGCTATACAATCCCAACCTTTAGTCCTTCAGCCCATGATTTGATCTCGAGAATGTTTGCACAAGCTAGGCTATTATTTGTCATTAAGGTCCAAGTTAAGTTATTAAGCTTATTTATAGGTGTTGAGGTAGACATCATGCATATTTGGGTTTACAAATTCTATATGCGATTAGATCTTAAGTGCAAGCTACACACTATATACATCTGTTTAAATATGCAATGTCTCCTCTTTAACTGAGCAATGTTTACTCAGGAGATATGCTATATTCAATTTTTTACCCCCCTTCTTTTAGTTTACCTATGCACAATGTAAGCAAGATATTTCTTGCAGATGCTTTAAAGCTGTCAAGGGATTTGAGGTTGGTAAAAAGTATGAGGCGTTTTAAAAATATGGCTTCTAAATGCTGGGCTTTGCTTTATAGAACTTGAATGTATTCATCAGCACCAGGAGCTGTACAGAACTGAGAGTGGAAAGCTTGATGAAGTTTAAGCTAAAATTTGTAAAGGTTTTGATTAACTCTACTTTAGAAGAGTTTGTGGTCAACCAAAAACATACATAAAAAATCATGAGAAATCATGGCCAATAGTATGGGGGTTGTCCCCCTTATGCTGCAACAACAGCTTTTACTCATCTGAGAAGGCAATGCTCAACAGTGGTAGCTTTGTTAGAGTTTGGATTTTAACTATCAACATGTACCTCCACTCCAACACTACTCCTCAATGAGAGTCACTAAGATGTTTAATACTTTCCCCTCCCACCTTCTGTCTATGTATTTTCTGTGACAGTATGCTTCATATTGTGAAAGAGTTAACTGTAAATGTGGCTAAAATAACATGAAACTCTGCTTAAATAGGGTGTGTATACTTTTGCACATAGTGTAGTTATTAAATTAGTATGTTTACCACTTTATTTAGCTGTAAAATGGATAATTACGTCACTAACAAAATATATACTGACTGTAAATGGTTTTACAAGGTATAAAAATGTGACTTGACCCCAGTGTACTTCTTGCCTGGGTACACATTTATATTTACAGCATTTAGCAGACAAAACTTTCAACTATTACAGTCATTGTGTATAAAGGACCTTGCTCAATGACCCAACAGTGGCACCTTGGCAGAAGGGAGATTTGATCTCTGGAACTTCTGGTTCACAGTCCAGTACCCTAACTACTGAACCATCACAGTTCCTTTAAATATATTAAAGCCAATATCTATTTTTAGATATCTTACTTTGATTTGGTGGCTTTACCACATTTTACCACATTTTTTTTTATTACTTACTCTAACACACAACAATGAGTGATCTTGTCTACATTTAAAAAAGCAACGGGTACACAAATGTATTTTGTTTAAAAGAATTGTAAAATAAGGTACTTATAAAAATAACTTTTGTGTGAAAGTGACTGTTCGTTTTGCATGCGATCAGTGTTGTAAAGCAAACCTGGTACTGCGGTAGCCTAGCGGTTAAGGTACTGGACTCTGGACCTGAATGAATCTGATGGTCCTGGGTTCAAATCCCACCTCTGTCAAGCTGCCACAGTTGGGTAAGACCCTTGAGCAAGACCCTTAACCCACCATTGCTTGAATTCTAAGACTGTATGAGTTGTAAGTTGCTCTGGATAAGGGCTTCTGCTAAATGCTGTAAATGTAAATGGTACTGAACTGGATGTTCCCTAGATGCTCTCCTCCTCTGTCAGAGCTGTGCTGAAATAGCTTGTCATGGTGGTTTTAGTCCAGCAATATACTAAAACAAATGCTCTTAAACATCCCTATAGCAAACTTAGAGTTTTTAAAGCAAAATTTCAAAATGACAAAACTAATTCTTCCTTTTAGAAATACTGTTGTTTTGGATGTATTTTGTTTCTGACGCACTTATAATTCTTGCTCTGATGATTTAAAATTGGGTCTGTGACACTAAGCGGCTCATAGACAGGATGTAGTTCTAACCTAGCAACGAACAGCTGATTGGTTGAGAGGAAGGCAACCTGAGGCCTGCCATTGGTGGACTGGTCTGGCGTGAGAAAGGGGGACGTCTGAAGAAGGCAGTGAGAGGGACTGAGAGACGTGAGGTGTGTCATAGGACCTATAAAACTTTGTCACAAGAACAGAGGTAGTATATGTTGAGAATGTACAAAAAGATAATTTAAGCCTGTCTAACTGGATAAGGGGATAATGTGATGTGTATGAGCACTTAAAAAGTGTGTGTGAATGAGAATTAAACACATACCTAGAGACACTGTATCTACATACCATCTAATTTCTCCCATCTCAGCCTTTAATACAATTGAATCACTATTGTAATCCTCCTGATGATGCAATAGTGAAATATGAAGGGACGCTGGAGGCAAGGCATGACAGGTTTGGCATTTAGAAATACGCAGTTCACTTAGTAGCATGCTTTGGCAGGTGGAAGGGAGTCTGTGTAGAATGAGAAAACCTATTTGGACATAGGGAGTACACACTGAACTCAAAATAGACCATAAAGGGATCGACCCTTTACCTTAACAGCAATACGTGCTGTACAACTGTAGTGCTCAAGTCCTTATTTTGAATGGGAAGCAGTGTAAAAACTTTATGAATTGTTTCCATCTCTTGACTGCTCAATGTTTGAAAATGGGTGTACACAACTTTTTGATCGCAAGTCAAAAAGTCATCTAGTGTTACATTCATTGATCATTTTACTAGGTACACCTCCTTGGTCCATTTGATCACTTTTACTATACTGTACATGTAGAGGCACTTTGTCGTTCTTCAGTTTCAGACTATGGTTTATCTATTTCTCCACATCCTTTACTACATTAACATTTACATTTACAGCATTTAGCAGACGCCCTTATCCAGAGCGACTTAAAACTTATACAGCTTTACAATCCAAGCAATTGTGAGTTAAGGGCCTTGCTCAAGGGACCAACTGTGGCAGCTTGGCAGTGGTGGGATATAAACCCTAGACCTTCTGGTCCAGAAGCCAGTACCGTAACTGCTAGGCTACCACAGTCCCTTTACTAGACACCTTTACTCTGTTCTCTAAGGGTCAGAACCCCCACAGCACTACAGAACAGATGCTATTTAGGTGGTGGATCGTTAATTTTTTTTGTTGCTAGCAGTATATACGGTAAATGGAACTAATAAATCGACAATGAGTGTAAAAACAAGGTGTACCTATTAAAGTGATCGGTGAATGTACGGAATGGTAGGAACTGCTCTACGCAATCTTTCCCTTCTCTATCATGTTCTACTCAGCTACTCACACATTGCTATTCACCAGTTATTTTCTCTAAACCCACCTTCTTTTGCTTATACATTTAACACAGACATGTTTCAGTTATGTTTTCAAAGACACAAGGTACTGGCAACCCTCTGACCCTGGCATCCTGTAGAATATATGAAAGGCAATGGGACAGCACTGAGTTCCTTGCTCACTATATGGCAGAGCAGTAGAAAATAATATATTCACTGACCTGGATTTAAGTGGATCTTCCCTGGGAACATCCCCAGCCCTGTTCTTCTAATCATTACTAAATGCAGCCCACATGTACTCTGATAGGACACCTGCTGCTCAGCATGCAGCCAATGGTGTGCAAGCTAAGTGTGAGGATATTGACTGTCTCTGACTCCCCCTCAGTGTTGTTCCCATGCACTTTCTGCTGCTTTGCGTGGCCTGGAGGGTGAGAAGGAAGAAGCAGAGAGAAAATCTGGGATGTGGAATTTGTGCTTGGATGTTTGTGGAGGTCTAGCTCCTCCTGGTGATCCATTACTGACATTTGCATAGATTTTTGACAAATTTGTGCTGGGTCACCACATCCTTAGAATGGAGCTCTGTTAATAACTTAAGTTTATATGCACAGTATGCATCATACCGTAAAAGTTTCTCTCCAAAGCAATTAATTAGCGGAAAAACAAACTAGAATAAACAAGTTAAATGACTCATTCAGGGGAACAAGTTGGATTCTTGGACAAATTTTATTCTCCTTGGGTTCCTATATAGTCAGGGCTCTTAAAATCGTCCCCACCTTCCTTCTTTTATTGCACCCCTGGATCCATGTAACAGCTGTCACATAAAGTCAGGGGTACACTGCTATAAACTTTTTTACATTAGCAATTAACGGGTCCTCTTGCCTGCTTTCTTGCCAACACCCATTGCTTTAATTCACTTCTGTTCCATTCAGACCATCACAGAAACACTCCAATATGGTGATCTCACATTTTACTTAACACTGGACCGCTAGTTTCCCTGTTCCTAATCTCCCATGCTGCAATGTCAACTCTGTTACTTCTTTGGAAAACACTGCCCACAAAAATTAGGTGATATTTCATTTTGCAATAAACAAAACAAAAAAGACAAGATTTTCTTAGGTAATCACAGGATGAATAGGAACATAAATGGTGGGAGCAATTGTGTTAAGTAATAGTGTAAAGCTTAAAGTCAATATAAACACATTTAATTCAGTTACAAGTCATAGTTATACAAATGAAGCTTAACACAAGTTCCGCAATTTAGTTACCCTTCATGGTACTTACTCTGCTAATTAAACTCAAACAAACAGGCTAACAAACAGTTGTACTAATCATCACAAATTTTGTATTGATTTTAAGAAACACACGACTGTCTCTTTCCATCCTGCTACCCAACCAGATCCTCTCTTGGAGCTTGCATCATTATTAAGGCTAGCAAAAACTAATGAAATCTGTCTTATGCACTATATAGACAAATGTTTGGACACCATGTTTAATTTTTGAGCTCTGCTATGTCAGCAGCACTCATTTGTAAGATTTTAGAATTTATTCTACTAGTATTCTACCCCAGTAACTCATAAATACAGATACATTTATAGGTTTCTGTCAAGTCATCAACTGTTTGCCCTGCTGTCCTTTCGCAAAATACATAAAGAATGGGCTTGCCAACGTTGACTCCAGACACCCTGAAAAAGCATTGGAATGCTAAAAGTGATCCAGGGCTTACCATCAGAAGCCAATCTTACAGTCAATTCCAAAATCTAGCAGAAAACCCCTTTAGAAGAACAAAGACTGTTGAAGCAGGAACGGTTTGGGGCAAACCCCACACTAATACCCATGTTTTGGATGTTATTTTTGTCTGTACTCAGAACTTTGTCTGTATAAGAAACAAACTCACAGTGATCCAACTCCTTCGAAAACTTTAACATCAGAACAGGTGGTAAGAGCCGCCTTCTTTTGGAAATCTTGATGGCTGCTGTGGTGGAAAAAGGCTGCAGTGAAATTGAACTGTGGTTGTAGTGGGATTCACTATATGGCAGTACTAAGTCCTTTGGTGATAGGCTAGTGGTGAAGGGGACAGGACTGTGAAACAACTTCTTTGTAAAGGACTACTAAACATCAAACAATGCATTCATAGAGTAGGCTTAGATATCAACATCAATATCATCAGCCATCTTAGTATATATTGTACTCATTAGTATAAATGACTGCCTTACAACCTACCATATTCACCATAATCGGCACCCATGCCCCAACCCTGGTTGTTGATTGAATTCAGGGTTGAACAGCAATGGTACACTGGATCACATCGATTATTGGCCACACCTTATATAAACACCAGGACTGATTGATGAAAGTGACAAAGAAATGTAGGACCTATAGATACAAAGGGAAGGCGTTTTGTGCATGGCACCGTGATTTCACATCTGAACCATTTTGTGAGGAACACCATCACCTCAAAGGTGAAGACCCAGAAGAAAACCTGTGACATAAACAAATGGTGGGATGAGAAGACATAGACAAACACAGTCTGTGTTCAGAATTTCATCAGAAACCCCTGACACAGGGCTAATAGACACCCAGTGAAGCCCATGTATTTTTGAGTGTCAATGGCGTGATTTTGTATTGACGAAAAATACTCAGTTAAAGACCAACGGTCATTGGACAAATGGCTTTGATGGCAGTATGTAGAGCCATACCTGGGCATCCAGTCTTCACTGGCATTGAATTCAAATGTGGGCAGATTGTTTTGCTTTGTGAAGAATGACCTCTCAGGGGGACAGAATTCCATAACTTTCTGTCAATCTGTAAATTAAGAACTGGTGAATTTCAAACTTCAGTAAATCCTATGAGACTAATTTGTAAGTAATTTGGTTTTCACTGGACAGTAAAATGAAGTGATCATAAACTTGTGTGAACATATGTGCTTTCCCTGTGAAAAAAAACCTCAAAACAGCTGCCAGTGACTTAAATCCACCACTTCATCATTATAACTGAAAAATCACTGTGTAGGTGGATGGTAGTTTAGATCTTGTATTGGGGAGCGACAGCCTCACCTCATCTCCCACATGCTTATCTGACCATCTCAATGCTTCATAAGCTTGTTCAGAAGGCAGTATTAAGCCTTACACTGTTTCCATTTCACAGAAAGTTTTTAGAACCCCTGACCCACAAACTGATAAGATACCATCACCTATCTTACCTTCCTTCTGGCTTACAGCGCATCTTCTCTTGCTTTGAGAATCAGTTATCTTGGAATTTCCTCTTTTTATAAAAAAGGCCGAATTGGAATCCCATCAGTCCTTTATAATTCCTTGCTGTCTTGGTAGAAGGTATTGCATTTTGAGTCTCTGTTCACTGAACTAAGTTCAACTGCATCAACATCTCCTTATCTGCTGTTGCTGGCTCCCAATAATAATGTCATCTCTTTGGAAGATGCTGCTTTTTCGGAAGTTCCCTGTGGGTCATCCTTCCTCACTTGAACCATATTGCTTTTTTATCTGAATTACCCTGTCAACCCCATGGACTTGAAGCTCTTCCTTAATGCTATCCTGTTTATTGGTTTTGCTGGTGTATATAGTAGTATAGGATGTGATTTGATAAGTACAATATCAACCAAAGTTATAGCTTCTAATCCTGAAAGTCTTCAGATGGCAACATGACAAATGGAGCATCATAAATACATATACACAGTACTGTGCAGAAGTCTTAGGCCACCCTTAGATTAGACATACTATTGTTTTAGCAACTAGAAAACAGACATTTATTTGAATTATTTAAAAAACTGAGACTATTTAGAAAAAAATAACTGTATGCTATAGTACCAAATATTAACATTTATGGCATTTAGCAGACACCCTTATTCAGAGCGACTTACAACTTATACAGTACAACAATTCAAACAATTGTGGGTTAAGGACCGTTGCTACGCACGTAGCTGTGGCAGCTTTTTGCCAGAGGTGGAATTTGAACCCTTGACCTTCAGACCCAGAGTCCAGTACCTTAACTTAATTTGTAGTATCATTCTTCTACAGTATGAGGAAGCTTAAACAGGAATAGCATCCAAGATACCACTTTTTTTGCAAAAGCTGAACAGGGTAAAACCTATAGAATAGATAGAATAAAAAATAACTGTATGGTCCAGGTTAAACAGGGAATTTAACTTCATCAGCAACAATAAATACAACATTTACATTAACAGACACAGATAACACCCAAAAAGCACATCACATAAATATACACAGTAGACAAACCAGCAACGATATAGTATTATGGTGTGATGAATCCATGTTTTACATTTTTTGTTCTGGTGGTCAAGAAACTTTATAACTTCATATGTATGAATGCAATTATGATTATATGTTAATGATAACAATATTACAGTGAAAGGATAAGTTTATTTGGTAAAACTTGTACAGCTGAATATAAGTTCTCCATGTCCCTTCTTTTACCTCCTTTAGCCTGGATACTTGTTTCTCAACTCCATCTTTTGTTAAAGCATTTTGTTCAAATGCAATGCACAAGTAGAGGGACTATTTATGTTTTTTTTTATGGCATTACAATAAATACATAAGACACCATGTAATACTGTATATGATTGTCAGCAATTTAAGTAGCAGCCCAAGTGACAGTCAAATATTTAAAAAAGCAGGTAAATTGAAGGCAATTAAAGACAGAAAAATTATAGAGAAAACAGACCTTGCAGGATTCAGAGTGAGGTCTGCACTTGTCAGAAAGTGCAACAAATAGAAAACAATGTGCAGAAAACAATGTTTTCTTTTTAATAAATCTTTAGTAAATCTTTTTAATATGTCTGTAGTTTCTTATTCATGAAATTGAGATCAAACTTGAAAGAAGAGCTAAACTTTTGCTTAAGTCTGCTGTTTCTCTGGTTTATCCCCTCAGCAAAACGACCACAGGAATCTCACAAATGTCCTCCCTTTAAAATTTATCTCTACAACGACTTGCACTGTTCCGATCTGTCAACATTTTGATTCTCCTGTTTATCTGCTGCTTACGATGCTCTCAATGGTCTTAAAATGAGCTTCCTCACCTCTACTAACAGTTTCATTGGTTCATTGTGAAGTGCTTTATTAATAACTGTAGTATATCAAATAATGTCTATGTTAAAATATTAGTTTAAGGCTCTACAATTAAACCATTTTCTTATTGTGTATAGGTGCTGCAGTGCTCAACACATTTACATTTTACATTTATGTCTTTTAGCAGACACCCTTATCCTTACAGCTTATATGGCCAGTTTAAGCAGTGGTGGGTAGAGAGTCTTGCTTAAGGACTCAACTGTGGAAGCTTGGCACAGTGGGAAGGTGGGATTTGAATCCTGGACCATCAGATCCAGAGTCCTCTACCTTAACTGTTAGGCCAACACACTAGCCCACTTTCTCAGAGAGACAGGTATATGTCTCGGTGGTGCCTTACCACTGGAACTGACAATTCTCTGTCTCTGAGGGAGAGGAGGCCAGTCATGGTAACATTCCCCAACAGTCTCCCCAGCCCTATGTTAGACTGGCATCCCTGCACCCTGTATTCTTTGGGAACATGTGCCAGAGCCACTGCTGACCAAAAATAAGCTGGTTTTAAAGAAGTACAATTACAAAAATTCAGTTTGAATAGATGGCCATTATGTTCCTTGTTCGTGTTTTACATACATTACATATATAATATATAATATATAAAATATATGTTTTTGTCTTTAGTCATTTGTCAAACAACATTACAATAATTTTAAGCTTAGGAATGATGCTACAATAGTGACTCAGATGTAACAGCCAGTTGCTGAAATCAGCAGTTCCTGAAATTTTAACCAGTGTGGGCTTGCAACCACACAAACTTAACATGATAAACTTCATTTGGGCTCCTTCAAGCTCCGCAAATGTAGCTGTATCAGATGTTCTCAGTAAGCTGATTAAATCCTTGGCCCTCACTAACAAGACTGATTTGGGAGTAGTGGGGCATGGTGTTGCTGCTGGCCTCAAATCTCAACACTGTATACTGCCTGTGTTAAGAGTTTGGTATTCTCTTATCTTTCTTATGCTCCCCTCCACTTCCAAACACAAATTATAGGATGTGTAAGTGAATAAATGAGTGGGTGAGTGTTTAATGCCTTTAAAGGAATGCCATCTCCCTGTGCTCAAAGTAACCATTATTGAAACTTGAATTATGGATAAGGAATGATTTCTAATTTTGTTACAATGCAGCTTTCCAGCAGCAGAGTTCTCCAAATCACCCTCTAATGAGCAGGCGGTGACAGGAAAACTCCCTGAACTCTCATCAAGAAGCCATCGGTTATCTTAGACTTAAAAATGGAACCATCTTCTTTGGAGAGCCTGGCAACTTTTCCCATTGCTATGAATGTACAGTATCTCACAAACGTGAGTATACCCCTCCCATTTGTGTAACTATTTTATTCTTCTATCCTATCACCGGTCAATCACATGGCCGCAGCCAAATAGGCTTATTCCAACCAAGGTATGCAGAAAAGCATCTCTGAATGCACAACATGCCAAACCTTGACACAGATGGTCTACTAAAGTGGAAGATCACACCAGGTGTGAACAACAAAGGTTACAGTGTGCATGGACACACAAAAACGGATAAATCTCAATATCTACATTGGTGTCATGTTGTGGAGAATCTCTTTTGACAAACTTTGGACTCCTTAATGTCAACATATTTGAAACACCATAGATAACCTGAGTATTGTTGCTGGCCATGTACATCCCCTTATGGCAACCATGTTACATTTCCTGATTGCTACAGAATGCAGAATAATGAGCCTCAAATGGCCTCCACAGTCACCAGGTCTTAATCCAATCGAGCACAAGTGGGATGGACATTTGCATAATGGATGTCTAGCTGACAAATCTCCAGCAATTGTGAAACATAAATCTCTGAAGAATGTATTTACCACATTGGTGAATCCAAGCCAGGAAGAGTTAAGAGTCAGTTCTGAAGACAAAAGGGACTAGAAAGGTGTACCTAATTATTTAGAGACCATTTTGTTATTTGTTGTGCTAACTCACTGGGTCCAGAGTAACTATGATTTGACAACGTTTTTGGCGCACAACATGGCATCTTACACAAGCTGTTTCTACTCTGGACTGAATAGGCATTCTGGAACTTGTTACTGTGTTTGTGTTTATTAAATTATTCTGTAGTAACACATTCATTCTGCTGAAACGTATTAATCACTTATATGCTGCAATTTTTTTTCGTCAAATATGGGCAAGCAAAATGATTCATGAAATTAATTGTGTATATTAGTACAATTAAACATTTGAATATTGGTATTAAATAATTGACAGCACAATGTGTAAATACTCCTAAGTATGCAATCATGTGTGATTTTTGATCCGTCCCTTTTTTTAGTGACCCCTAGTGGCCAAAATTCTTGACAAGGCTAAAAGTGAAACAAACACAATGTGCAATATG
Source organism: Parotocinclus spilosoma (assembly GCA_033117975.1). Taxonomy (NCBI): domain Eukaryota; kingdom Metazoa; phylum Chordata; class Actinopteri; order Siluriformes; family Loricariidae; genus Parotocinclus; species Parotocinclus spilosoma. Next base: position 935,571 of record JAVSBV010000010.1, on the reverse strand, counting down.
TTTTAAACAAGCATGGGAAGTGAATGAGAGGGGGTGCAGGAAAGCTGGGAGTATTCAGAGGGGAAAATAGTTTGAGCCTCTCCAGGAGCCTGGAGCTGCTTCTCTCATGCCAGTGGAAAATAGAAGTGGAGACATTTTCAGGTGATTAACGATCAGAGCTCTGCTCTCTGTGCATGAGAGAGAATGTCTGTTTCTATTTGCATGATTGTTTTCATTTTCATTCATTTTAACCATACAACTTAATGCGCCTGTATAAGACTTGTGTGTGGTTTCTGATTATACAGACTGTTTTTCTGTACCGTATAAAAGTTCATTTGGATGTGTGTGTGAGTTGAATGGTGCGGGTGTGTGTGTGTGTGTGTGTGTGTGTGTGTGTGTGTGTGTGTGTGTGTGTGTGTGTGTGTGTGTGTGTGTTGGCAGGACAGCCATTGCCCGAGGAGATCACATTAGGCTACTGTAAACATCTCTCTGACATGGAAGCATATTGTAATTCAGTCCAAATTCAGTCCACACTGTTTATTCTCTTCGCACACCACATGAATCAGAACACTTCTAGTATGAACAACTTTCCAACATAAAGCTCCTTCAGATTCAAGCTCCTTTACTCCTCTATACTAGTAAGAGGTAAGAAGAGATAAGCAAAGAAAAACTGCTGTCAAATGTCATTGATTATACACTGCCTTTTAAAAGGTAAATAGGTACCACAATGCTATCTGAGAGACTTAATAGATAAATCATTAATAGATTAATGAACCAGGCCAATCATTTGCTCCTTGATTAATTAATGGTGGACCCTTCCCTTGTGAAACCTTGAATAAATGCTTTTGCTTTAATTAAATGCTGTTAATGAGTGGCATTCATCAATCTTGGTAAAAGGTAACAAACTACCTTTGAACTACAAATCACTGATACACTTAATGAGTGGCTGCTCCAATTCAATAATGTATGTATATTTTAAATGGCTGTACCTGCTTATAATAATAATAATAATAATAATAATAATAATAATAATAATAATAATAATAATAATAATCAGGTGTAAACAATCTGAATACCTACAAAATACACTGTCAGGAGGTTTTATTATATTCCATTCTACAACCCAAATTCCAATTCCAAGCTTTGTACAAGATGAACTGTGTCTGTTGGAATTTTTGCCCAATCTTCTAGAAGAGCATTCGTGAGATTACACACTGATGATGGATGACCGGCTCACAATCTGCATTTTAGTTCATCCCAAAGGCTCTGTGTGGGACAGTCGAATTCTTCCACACCAAAATCACACAGCTATGCTTTTATGGGCCTTAATTTGTGCACTGTACTTAAATCAAACCCTCAAACTGTTCGCACAAAGTTGGAAGCAAGCAACTGTCCAAAAATTGCTTTGATAAGATGAAACATTAAGATTTCCTTTCATTTGAACTAAGGGGCCCAGGTGGTCTGTCACTGTCCAAGTTGCTCTGATTCCTAAAACACATTCCCTTTTTAGCAAAACCTCTCACAATTGATCATAAATTATCTAGAAGGGAAAAACATTCTAGAACTGGAAATGTGGCATGCTATTACAATACCATGCTCATTTCACTGAACCCTTCAAAACAATTCACTCTTTCACAAATGTTTATAAAGGCAAAGGGTTATAGAAGCTTAATTTTATACACCAGTGCCAATGGAACTGCATAAAACACCCAAAGTCTTTACTCTATTTGACAGGGTTTTATCCTTTCAGGTTTCCATCATGGCAGCCTTTATTCAACAATTACCTTCCTTCCTGCCCCAAACAACTAATTACATTTTACATTTACATTTATGTCATTTAGCAAATCCCCCTATCCAGAATAACTTAATACACTCTTGTACACACACTCTTGCACTCCAAGCAATTGTGGGTTAAGGGCCTTGCTCAAGGACCTAACTTTGGCAGAGGTGGGATTTGAACCCTGGACCTTCTGGTCCATAGTACAGTACCTTAACCACTAGGCAACCAAAGTCAACCAACTATTTCATGTTGGACCTGATGGCTCCAGAAGGCACTGGTGGGATTTTGACCTTTTTCCATTGGTGGTAGGCTAGTATATTTGTTGGCTGAGCCATTCAGGCGCTAGACCTGAGTAAAAAAACAAGATACCTATTTTCATTATTTATTATAAAAAATAATATTAAACAATGGTTTTTATATATTTAAATTCCCACCTTATGTTAATTATAACAAACATGAAGCACTCCTTGCCTGTTTTCAGTCGATTGCATGGAGCTTTGTGTAAAGCACAAGTACTAGTACCAATATGTACATCCATATGTTTTCCCTCATCCACACTCCCAATGCTGTTTGGGATGCTGTAAATCAATAACTCATGAAAAGCCATATGTTGCAGTGATTTAATCTTGTGTATGTATGTGAATAATATTTTTAGATTGCCTCTTTAATTTATAATCCATTCCTCAGGCTCTGGGCATCTCTGGCCATGCCACTTATACAACATCATCTCGACTTGACTCCGAGCACAAACACAGTTCAATGCGACTGTTACATCTCAAATTAACACCGGAATCCCTTAACGCAATTAATTTCAAAACTTAACCTTTCAGCTAATGCCATTATGCAGAAAGACACAAACAGGGCTCAGTTGGTGGGTTTGAGAGGGACATTGTGTTGATATCAGGTGTTGTTGTGGCCCAGGCATGTGATAAGGGCAGCAAAGCTTGGCAAACTGAATGTGTGGGATCAGCTGAACACCTCAATGGACTCTGGCTCCAGTCAGTACAGGCACTCTCCACTCCTGTATGGTGCCTTTCAGTTTGACTGTCCAATTGTCTGATCCAAAGATGTGTCCAGTGACACATTCAGTGTCACACACAGAGACGTTTGTCTCTGTTCCACTCACATTCATTTTTCTTTCCCTCTTGCTTTCTTTTACTGGCTTTCAGTTTGATAGACGTGGAAATAGAAAACTTTCACAATAGTTTTCCAAACCTAGATTTTATAGGTTAATGCATTATGAAAGAAAGATTATATTGCACTATGTGTAGGTTTGAGTCTTTATGCGAGTGTACAGCTATAATTAGCAGGTGCAGGGAGTGGCAGTGTTACTGGCTGGGGCTGGAGGTACATGATTATAAATGGAGTTAGACATGAGAGTTGGCTAAGGACCAGCAGTGGTTACACGCACACTTTGACTGACCTTAAACAAGACTAAGTAATAAATAAAGAAGGTGAGTAGAATCAGGGCTAGTACATTTCCACCACAATGCCACCCTCTGCCCATCACACACGTTAAGCCTGTTACGAGTAACTTTCCCTTCAAGGACTGTGTTTGTTAAGCTCTGCTGTTTCATGTTCCATTTCTTCATACCCATATCCCATTTTGTAATTGAGTTAAGTGCAGTGGTGGACACCGTTTTTAAAAGCATCCTTCCTCCGGCTCATGGTTAGAAATTTACCAAAGCAAACTTTACTGAAGACTTAGCTCAGCTTTTTCCAGTCTGTGAGCAGAAAAGAAATCTGTGGTTTCCTTGTGTAGTATTATATAATGGCTTGCTTGATCATAAAGCAACACTTATTCTGAATGGATTCACACTTTTACACTCATTTAAATTTTAGGAAACACATTTTCAAGTCACAAAAACGGTAAATGGAAATAAAAATGTGAGCGACAGAAATAAACCATGACATAAACACAAGCGAGTTGAAAATATTACTCATGCAAAAATGTGTCGTTTATGTTTAAATCCTTTCAGGGGAATTAGTTTGAGCATGTAGACTGGGCAAAAGTTCAAATATGTTTAAATTGCTATTTATTTTTGAAGACAGCTGAAAGCTTAATAGGAAAGTAAAGTGTTAGACCTATTCACATCATGCTGCAGTAAACATTGGATGCCTTATACACAAAACTGCCCAGGTTCTGTATCTTCTGCTATACAAGGACTTAAGAACTTGTTGTCTGGTCTCACGAAAACTGGATGGGTTGCCGATTTGAACATGGTTCCTTCACTACAGCAATGCATTATTACATCTATTTTCAAAATCCAATCTCTGGATATATTGTTGATGACGCTATGACGTGTGCTCAACGTCTTGCTGGCAGTCTTCTTATAACCTAGGCCATCTTTATGTAGAACAACAATTCTTTTCTCAGACCCTCAGAGAGTTCTTTGCCATGAGGTGCCATATTAAACTTCCAGTGATCAGTATAAAAGAATGTGGGAGCGATAACACCAAATGTAACACACCTGCTCCCCATTCACACCTGAGACCTTGTAACACTAAATTCTATACGTGCCCCTCTAAATTCTATATGTACCTCAGTTTTACAAGTATTCTTAAAATGCTCTTGACTTTCAGTCAAAACAAAATGACTTAAACACAGCAAAAATGTTTGCAGACAAAACTGCACTTTTCCTTTTTCTTTTAACCTTTTCAAATAATGAAAACCTTTGTTGTTTGTTTGTTTGATGATTCATCCCACAATGCCATCAGGCTAGTCAGCATTTCTGCTGTAGTTAATCCAATGTAAATTAATCCATTTCTACAAGTGACTGACAGCCACATTGACTCAATAACTGTACTTAAGTAATAAAAAAGACTAAGCGGTTAGAATATAGATCATGACCGTGGAGTGCCTTGGCTGTGTTTCCCATCCTGTGTGTGTCAGCCTCACTCACATTTTAATTTTATTCAGTAATTAATTAAAAGGTCAAGCACTAGGGGAAACTCACTATGAGAAAGCAGAGTGCATCATTTAACTAATTTTGTTTGCATGTTTGCACTCATCCACTAACAACAAGAAAACTTTTATTAGGAAATAACCAGAATGCAACACATTCACACACACACACATACGAGTGACAGACACACCCAAATATCCTTAAGCAAAGATTTGCTTCTAAACAGGACGTTGTACAACCCCAATTTCAAAGAAATTGGGACATTGTGTAAAACATAAATAAAAACAGATTACAATGATTTGCAAACTCTTTTCAACCCATATTCATATGAATACACTACAAAGACAAGACATTTAATGTTCAAACTTTATTGTTTTTGCAAATATTTACCCGTTTGGAATTTGATGCCTGCAACATGTTCCAAAAAAAGTTGGGACAGGGGCAACAAAATACTTAGAAAGTTGAGAAATGCTCAAAAACACCTCTTTGGAACATTCCACAGGTGAGCGCCATGATTGGGAATAAAGGGAGCATCTCTGAAAGGGCTCAGTCGTTCACAAGCAAGGACGGGGTGGGGTTCACCACTTTGTGAAGAACTGCATTAGAAAAAAGTCCAACAGTTTAAGAACAACGTTTCTCATCATGCAATTGCAAGGAATTGAGGGATTTTATCATCTACAGGCCATAATATCATCAAAGGAGTCAGAGAATCTGGAGAAATCTCTGCAAGTAAGCAGCAAGTCCGAAAACCAACTTTGAATGCCCATGACATTTGATCTCTCAGGTGGCACTGTATTAAAAACCGACATCATTCTGTAATAAATATTACCACAAAGGCTCACTTCACATCACTTCAAGCCATATATTAACAACACCCAGAAACACCACCAAGCTCATCTTACGCAAAGTGGAAAAGTGTCCTGTACTCTGACGATTCCGCCTTTCAAATTGTTTATGGACCATGGATCATGGATCATGGATGTCGTGTCCTCATGGAAAACTTGCACATCTATAAATCCACCATTAATGCAGAAAATTAACATACAGGTTTTGGATCAACATGTGCTGCCATCCAAGCAACGTCTGTTTCAGGGACGTCCCTGCTTATTTCAGCAAGGCAATGCCAAGCCACATTCTGAACGTGCTAAAATTTAGAAGGAATCACACCCTGTAATTTAGAAGGATCATTGAAACAAACAAACAGAAAACATGTAACTATATAACTGGAATACAGGAACATATTTTTAATACCTAAGTTCATTTGAAAGCATTTACAGTTGTACTTTACTAAAGTGGAATCTACTCCGCTAAAAGTCCATTGTTTCCAAAACACAAAAATTGTGTTTTTATTATCTGTATCTGTACTTTTACTCTAGCATAGTAGTTCAGTAATTCATTTGTTACTATTTATGACTCAGGCTTAAATGGCTTTTCCAGGAAGTGCCCATGTACTGAAGGTAGCAGCATCAATGAACTGTACTTCCTGGTTGCCAATTCACCAGTAAACAATCAGCACAGAGATAAATAAAACTTATGCTATGTCTCCAATGATTATGTCTATGGGTTTGCCAGATGGTTGGGGTGGGCCAACATCATTGGGGATATTTCCATTTTCCACTGATGAGAATAAATGTGGGACTTCCGTGCTTTAACTCATGACTTCTTAGAACTTAAACAATTCGCGCCTCACTGTTTTAAAATAGCCTGGGGGTCTGTGTTTGCCTTTTCCACTGCCAGTTTCAGAAAGTGTAAGATCACCTATACTTCCATTAGAAAATGTTCACTGTAGTGTGATAATCAAAAATGAGAAGAGATTTCTATTGTTATTGTCACTGCTCTGTGTGTACTATATGGAACTGCTTTATGTAAGAACACCTCCCATAAATAGTTAGCTTGTGTACTGCAGCGTGGATTTATTGAGCCTGTCTGAGACAATCTCCTCACGCAGCTGCTCACACTGCTGCAGTGTGGCCAGGACAAAAAAAAACATAGAGCGGAGCATTAAAGTAACATTGCATTAATTAAACTGTTTAATTGGGATTTTTCCATGTACTGTAAGGTTTTAAAATTGTGGTTTCCTGTTCTTCAACTGCTGCTGCAAGCATTGACTTTTTCCCCCCCAAAACATGTGGCTTCAGCTGTAGCATCAAGATACAAGGCCATGGCTTAGACAAACACCACCGAGTTTCTTTAACACAAGCTCAGGGTGGAGGAGCATAGCCGTTAGAGTAGCGCACACTCTTCCTGGACTGAAGAACACTGCTCCTCATTCAGAAGCTGCCCACGCCACAAGGCTACATCAGAGCACAGTAATAGCTATGGGGTTAAAAGGAGGCCATTGAAAAGGACGTATAGGTCACCACTATTTTTTATAAACATTACTCTGCAGTTTTTTGTGTCCTAACCACATATCCTGTAATTTTAACCCACCTTATGGGCACACACCCTAAGCACTGTCACACAGAGTAGTGTGCACTAGGTGTTGTTACAATATCAGGTGCATAGGTGCCAGAAAAAGACATACTTACAAAAAGTCATTGCTTATTTCCTTTTTTCTCATTTAAAGCAATAATACAATGAATAAAAATAAATGATGATCCAAAGTCTTAGTTAAAGTCAAATGTATTTATATAGCGCTTTTTACAATGGTGCATTGTCTCAAAGCAGCTTTATAATGTTATACTATCTTAAAAAGACCAATTCCAAATTGCAACAGTGGTAAGAAAAAGCTCCCTGAATGGTTCTCTGGGTTTGCACATTCTAATACATTAGCCCATTATCATATTGACTTGGGTTTTAGCCAATTTCTAAGGCGTCTCTGCAGTGGTGATCATCCCTCATTGGACTAGACCTTGGTTCAGGGCATGCCTAAGCATACAAGTGCTTTTGTGGGCTATGCGTTGGAACTTCTTTGACCTTGACCAGGGTTACAACATAAAAAAAATATTTGGTCTGGGTGGCTAGTACTATTGACTCACAGATCCAGAGACTCCGGTTTGAAACCATATTGAAGTTTGGAGTCTGCTTGAGATTTCTCAGTGTACTTCAGTTTTTCCCCCACATTCCAGTCATGCGTTAGGTCAGTTTGTATCTTTAAAGTCTCCCAGTGTGAGTAAGTGAGTGTGTACATGCTACCTTTGGTGCCCTTCCAGGGGTTGTCTTGCCTTGAGCTCTGTGCTACCTGGTTAGTGCACTACATCATAACTAATAATGCTCCTTAAATCTGGTGCACAACTGATGCACATGCCTTTTATATATATTTGCCCAATAAGCATTGAGACGTGGTCTGATTTCATGTCGCAAATCAAGCAGCTATGGGAATCTCTCTGATTTAATTACACTGGGCATTGTTAGATTAATAATATCCTAGCACAGTGGTGTTATGTGGACACCAGGGGTCCAATCACACTTGTGTTGTGTAATCACACATTAGTCCTGGATAAGGATTTCTCAACTACTTATTTTTATCATGCTCTAAAAACTACAGACTTCCGTGAGCTCATAGCTGGCAATAGCCATGGTTAGGGGTTGTTGTTAAAGTGTCGTTTGATGATCCCTTGGCCTTCTCTCCCTTAGACAAAGCCAAACAATTACAACTCACTGGAAGGCACGACTGGAACTTGATATATAT
>JAVSBV010000010.1:911773-926126 GCA_033117975.1 Parotocinclus spilosoma | reverse complement strand
AATGTGATACTTATGTGACCACCAGCCTCAGTGATGCGTTCCCAGTCAAATTTATTTATATACTGTTTGTTACAACAGAGCATTGTCTCAAAGGAAAAACCCTAAATGTGTTTGGAGGACCAACGTTTAAAAAGGGACCCAACCCCCTTGTGCATGCTAGGTGAAATAATAACAATAATAATAATAATAATAACTGCTTTTTTATCATGTTGTATTTAGCTTTAAATTAAAGTTTTGCTTTAAAAGCCACTATAACCTTCTACAGGCTACAGTGGCTGGTTTTAGTTTGACCTCTGTTAGACTTCAGCAAAAGCAGCATCTGGCAGCTTCATCAGGATGCCAAGATGACTCTTCTACAGTCCTTACACAGCACTGTATGTCAAGTAAGTGCTGTCTGAAATTTGTTTAGATGTCTATGTTACTAAAACCCTTTATATATTTCATTTTTTTAAATTTCTCTTTTTTTAATAGGGATTGCAGGATTGCAGGGCCTCTATTGCCTATCCTTAGAGAACACAGGATGGAAACCCTGTTCCATAAGTGTGTGATGAATGGTACTACATTTTACTAGATAAAAGATGATAACACAATCCATGCATATCAGAGGCATCATCTACAATCCCAAGCAAAATGTTGCTGTGTCGTACTAAAAATCACAGTGGCAAAAAGTCTAATTAATGCTGGATTGTTGAGCACTACTGGACATGCCACACAACCTTAATATAGGCATTACATTTATATTTACGGCATTTAGCAAACGCCCTTATCCAGAGCGACTTACAACTAATGCAGTCTTACAATTCAAGCAATGGTGGGTTAAGGGCCTTGGTTCAGGATACAACTGTGGCAGCTTGGCAGAGGTGGGATTTGAACCCTGGACCATTAAGTCTACAGTCCAGTAGCTTAACAGCTAGGCAACCGCAGTCCATTACATTTCTCATTATGCCACAGCATCTTTCCAGAGCTTGAGTGGATAAGGCTTTCAGGCAGATTTTTCCCATGGAGTAATAGACATCCACAAATATTTAAAGAAAGTCAGCCACAAGGTAATTATAGCTCATAGCTATGTTTTGGCTAGCCACTTATACCCATATAAACAAGCAAAAGTACATACTTAGATCACTAAAGCCTTTAAGTAAACGAACATTTGCATCAGTTACATTAAAAACAATTAATGCCTAAAGGTTTAAAATCTTGTTGATTTGTTCTTGATTTCTCATCTAGGGGATCACTTTATCTTTAGCAGGCTTTTTTTGCACCGCTGTGCTTCTCTGACATATTTTATGTATGTTTTTATTTATTTATATATTTTGCATTTCAGTGCATGAATATCAAAAGACCTGCAGAAATGTGCAGGTGATCCACTAGTGTTTTTTGTAAGGCCTCTGGACCTAATTGACTTTTAATCATTCATTATAATATGCAGACATACTGTATGTCATATTTCAGTTCCCTGCAGAAGTTATGTCAACTTCTTTTAGACCTGACCGGCCAAGTGCTGCTCCTTGTGGTGCTTACTTACCTGATGAAAACACTCTCCTGTGCTCTTGCCATCATCCAACAGAAACACAGTCCTTCCTTTACACACCCACCCTCCTTTCTACTCTCTCCATCTTGCTCCCTTTTGAGAATTTAAATTCCTGACACTTCAGTTTTTACAACCTGACTTCACATAGCCTACATTTGTCTGCAGTTGTGTTTATACATATTTTACACCTGAACTGTAGTCAGGGCCACTGCATAACCTGCCAAGGTGTAAGACAAGTTTATGAGGGAAGGCTGTGCCAGCAGACTCCCAAATGTTCCACACATAATGAAGCCATGCGAACTTTGCTACAGGAAAGAGCTTTATTAGCATTTCACTGATGTCAGTTCAGAAGTCTAAAGAATCCTGGCCTGTGCCTTGTGTTAGTTCCTGAGTTAGAAATCTGAGTGAAATTTGTTCAGACACTATCCAAATGCAAGTAGATCCTCCTGTTTTGAGCCCTTGTTTGGGACATGTACCAGCACACAAAGTGCTGCTTCTTGTCAATCAAGGCTTATTGCAGACCTTTCCTGAAGGCTGTCTGCCTGCTAGGCGGGGGAGAAACCTTGCTGGGAAGTGAGCAAGATATAAGCATTAGGATGAGAAATTAGCATTATCTCCCTCGATGTTTTTTCACTCATGACTGATTAATGGGACCTTGGGATAGTGGAGTGGGTCAGGCAGGTGTCACCTGCACGCTTGCAGTGTTGTCTGCTTGAGACAGCCCAAGTCCATCATTTCTGAAAATAAACTGTGTTTACGAGTCAATGAAACAAAGTCTTTATCTGCTCCTCTGCCACCATGCTGCTGATTCACTTTGCTGATGTTGCCAAAAGTATGTGTACACAGTACTATTACATGTCTTTCTGAAACAGATTTACACTTTGGGATTAAGTTGTGCACCGTGTTGCTACAATTACAGAATCAATTACTCTGTTCATCTCTGCTCATCATTCTAGTAAGATGTTGCACAATATGATGCCTTGATTTGAAATGTCTGGAACTAATACTGGAATTTACAGGTTGCAATCAAGCACATACCCTGAATGAGGTTGAAGTCAATTATACAGGCTTGGTACGATGCTGGGGGACAGAGAACAGTCTGTGATCATTATTCATCACCCACCTCACCTTTCCATTAGCACTACATTAGCATAAGGATTGTCCTAGCCTTTGCCAGACCTTGACTTTTCTGTCAGAGTGTCACTTGCTGTTGGCCAAATATTTTTGGCTCACAGTCCATTTTCTGGCCAACAATGATGCTGAGAACTGTAAGTATTACTGCCATGAGTCATGCACTTGTACCTGTGTAATACCATGGCTAGGAATGCTCTGTCACTCAAACAATGTACATATCCATCCATGCATCTATTCATTCCCTGTGTGTGATGAATATAGATACACAATGAGCAGAAATCATTTTATACGTTTTTAATTAAAAAATTAATTTATGGACTTTATTTCAGGAATGCAGGACAGGACGTTGATTTTTTTAGGTAAAAACGTATGACAATGTAACATTAAGGTTTGGTTTGACCCGTTCTACTGTCACTGCTTGTTTATTATACTCACGGCTATATGTTAAATATACTGCTCACAAAAATTATTTGAAAATGAAAGATCCCCTGATAAAATATGTCCTAATATTTGTGAGCAGTGCATTATGAACCTGTTTGCTGTGTGCTTCTAAAACATCAGAAAATGTTTACAATCCTTTGCCAATATATCATAGATGAGTAGGCTGGTAAGTGACACTATTATAACCTTCTAGTTGTGAATCCTTAGTTTCAGTGTCAGTGATTTTAATTTAATTCAATTCAATTGTATTTGTATAGCGCTTTTTACAATAGACACTGTCACAAAGCAGCTTTACATTGATGTATGAACAAGTGAAGAATTTACATGAAGAAAATACTGTGTCATGATGAGTTCGGATTGTTCTAATTATTTAATGTTATAATGTGTGTTGAGCCATTTCATATTTAACAAAATAATTTTTGTCATCAGTTTTAAGACAAACTATGGAATGAATATGGAATAGAAGCTGAGTATGTCAGATAGAGTATTGTATGACATACTGTCATACTGTAGAGAATGTCAGATTGATTGCATCTTTGTAGTTATCTTAAAAAGTTGACTTATATTTCAAGGAAATCAAATTACAAACGAATGCCTCAGAGTGATTGAAAGTGACATCATCTTTAATAATAGACACTACCACCATGTCATATTATCGAACGCTGGTACTGGGGTGTTATTGATTTTTACAATTATTGTATTTTCTGAGGTCCTGGCTAAGAGATGGCATTGGCTCTGACCTCACCTCCTTTCCCAGGTCCCTGAGGATGAGAGTTGATAAAAAAAATCTAAAGATCTGCTGAGCTTTGAGCTATATGGATTAGGAAGTGGTAGCTGTCAACATCTCATGTCTCTATTTCCAATGAGGGATCTGCATCCTGTTTAATAAGCCTTTCAGAGACACACTCTCTCTGTCACACACTCATGGACTCATACTACTTCTTGCATTAACAATAACCTGTCATGAATTTCAGAAAAATGTTGTGTTTCTGTCAAACACGGCTCTACTCCTGTACCTTTTCTCAATTGGTTTCCACAATTACTATATAGCCAAATGCACACTGCACACGTCCAGACACATACAAGAACGTTAATTGCTGTACCAACCCAACCTGACAGTTACTCCATGGTTGGATGAGGTTATTGGGATATTTTGGGCCTTTAAGCATTTGAATCCTACATTGACATATTATACAGTATATGACTACATGCAGATCCAAATAAAACTTTAAAACTAATACATAAGAATTAATTATGCATAAGATGTGGCCTGATCGTTCAACTCACAAAAATAGACAAACCTATTATGACTAAATGAATAACACACAAATAATTGTAGATTTGTGTCTTTTTTGCACTGATTTGAATTGAAACTAAATATCTTATCCCTTGTACTTAATAACAGCACATGGTTGCTGTAGCTCCTAAATTATTGCTATTCTAGTTGAAAACATTATGTAAAACAGTATGGTCTCTATATTTTACTCAGTTAGAAGTATAAAAGCACAAGCTGCTGAAAAAAATATTTATTTAAGGAGCCTTTGTAACTAAACTTTTGAAACAGCAGTTCTTTTTACCACTTTGAAACAGTAGGATTGCATCAAATATAATTCTAGGATTATGATGTATTCTTTATTGGGTGCCTAAATAAAACTGCCTATATAAACGAATGATAGATACTTATAGCTATAATAAAATATAATATAAAAGAAATAAACAGTCATATAAAAGCTAAAGAACCATGCCTGTTCACAAAACAGTACAGATATTTCTTTTGAAATGTAGTAAAAGTAAAAAGTATTAGGGTACAGAAATAATCAAGTAAAATAGAGATCCCTAAAAATATTCACGTACAATAAAATACTTGTACTTTTTCACTTACCACATCTGCTCAGTGGATGCATGTAGCCTTCATTCGAGGTCTTAAGCTGTCATGTGATAGTGGAATGCTACTTTGTGAGAAGCTATATGTGAGTACTGGCTATGACCAAATTGAGACAAATAGAAGGTTAAGGGTTAGACATTAATATTAAGTCCATTAAGGCTCTAATTACAAATGGGAGTTCATGCAGCTCATAATTCTGACTAAACTAATAACTCAGAAACAACCTTGTGTGTCCTTATTGATTAACCATTGATTCATCATTAACAGTTCAGGCTGGAAAATAGGAACCGTTGCTTTTAATTACTGGAAGAACCTCTTTTAATAGCAGTAATGCTACCTATAGAGGCGATTAAGCCTTGCATGATAAGAAGAAATTCTGAAATTGTTGGTGTGATGTTTTAGAATATGATGAGCAGTCATATTGTGACTGCTTTTTCCCCCAAATGTAAAGTTTATCATCAAGTTGTTTAAATAGTCTTGTTAACAAACAAGTTGTTATCTCGACTCAAATGAATGTAAAACTTGACTCTAGAAGCAGAATGTCCTTGAGGCGGCAGCATCAAGGAAAACATCAGTGAGCCACCTAAAGAAGAAACATGGAGTAGAAGATCAAGGGGGACAACATCCTCTTCTGTGTGAGACAAAGGTATACGACAAAGTCATTGTATTATAGACTGTAAAGGTAATCAAACTGTATTTGTGTATGAGATGTTGTTCTTCTTAATATAACATGGACAAGGTCATGCACCTCAACTTCTGTTCTATTAAACAGGATTTGAGTGGGACAGGGAGCTGAAATTCAAATAAGCAGGACACTACTCCCAGTCACAGGTAACAATAACAGCTCAGTCCTAACAAAGCAGATGTTAAGTGTGAGACAAACTTTTCCTTCTTCATGTTCTTCTGCATGTGACCTAACAGTTAACAATAGTCTTTCCAAGAAGTGACGTTCCTGCAATAACTTATTAAACAATCATCCAGATTATTCAGAAGCAGCTTTGATTACCAACTCTCAGCTGTAGATGATCTTCAGACCTGTTTTAGTACTGCTATTAACGTCATTTTTAAGGAAACTAAGTTAACAAATGTTCGTTCACTGTGCTGTGGTGTGTCAGATTAATAGTGCTGTGTAGGAACCTTTCCCTGTTTCCCTCTGCTGATTAACATCTATCTGATCAACGCTTTAACAACAGGTCAACAACAGGTCTTATAATATATTATAAATTAAAAATCAGGTTTTAAATCTGTTTATAACAATTTAGCTATGATGAATTGGTGCCCTGTCTAGGGTTATTATTGGCTAGGTATCGGCTTAGGGATGTGCCCCATCCTTGTCTTTCTATCTATTAAAAAAAAGTGTATTTGTGTTTAGATTCCTGATTATTAAGAATGGATTATGTTACTGATGTCTTAAAGCACTTTTGTAAGTCGCTCTAAATAAGGGTGTCTGCTAAATACTGTAAATGTAAATGTAGTGTTCCACTTGTGTTTCCAGCTGTATCTCTGATGCATTTATTTATTGTTTGGACACAATTATCTTGTGGATAAAATATTATTGGGCCGCTTTATGCTGCTGATTACAAGTGTAATCAAAGTCAGAATCGGGCTTTATCTTTTGATTATGCTTGCACTTTTTGCATTTGGTTACAGTAGTAGTATATATTTTATGTTAAAGTACTGCTAAAGTACTGTTTATTAAGAGTAGGCTCAAATGTAGGTAGGCTTCGATAAATAAATAATAAACAAATTAAAAAAAAATACATTTCAAATTAGGTAAATAATTGCAGAACATGGCAATTCCAGAGAGTGTGTATATGTGCATTAGTAGTGTTTAACTGTTCCTTCTGTGTGATGGCAGAAGGCTGCAGCCTTGTAAGGGGAGATCATGCTAAATTGCCACTGTAGCCTATAGAACATGTTTTCTTCTGATCCTTTTTCCATTTTTAATACTGCATACACATTTCATGTGGTTGTATTCTAATAAAGAGACTGAAAAATAATTATATATGGTCATTATACTATTGCTAAACCAATGGTATATCTAACAATGGTGGTCTAAGACTTTTGCACAGTACTGTATTTCATGCTGACATAAAAGTATGTTATGTAAAGGAGTTTTTATATACAGGAACCAAATAGGTTTCCCTGTAGGAAAATATGGAAATATGGCTCTTATTATCAAAATATTTATTATTCAAACTATTTTGCAGCACAAGATGCATTTGAATTACAGGGTTCAACTGTACTTCTTTATTTTTCCTCAAAATGTTGTATCCAGCAGAGCTGCCTTTTATAAAGTTAGGAAGATGTCAGTACAGATCAGATTGGCTAACTAGCAAATGTCAGCACACAGAAGGATCTGACAAGTGTGTTGAAGAAGTAGTACAACTAGGGCTCAGTAGTTGTGAGGGTTCATTTCTTCTGTTGACGTGAAATGCAGGGCTGGAGTGTTACACAACAGCATTCGCTCAAGTATGACATTGGGAGAGTTCATGCTTGAATACCTTCATTAAAATCTCCATAACGACAGCTCATAAAATATCTCATTAGACACTCTCCTATGCTCCTGTTGCTGCCATATTCATTTACTTCCGTTTTACTTTTTTTTTAATAGAAATGAAACAGCATGGCATTACACTATTCCCTATCCCAATTCACTGCAGTCTGCACAGAATGCTCTACTTTTTAAACTCACTGGGCTAAAATCACTGTTGAGTTCCTCCTGTAGTAATCATCCATTTCAGATCATATTAATACAGATCTGGATATGCACTAAAATTGATATTTCTAAATAATTCTGATGTGAACTCACATATAGATGTACTCTTTTGTTGTCACTTTTCCCTCTGGCTTGTGGTCCAGACTCAGCTTTTGTAAAGTTGCTTTAAAATGATGTCTATTGTGAAAAGCGCTACACAAATAAATTCAGTTTGAACATATATTGACATAATTACACTCCTGGACCCTTTTTGGTAAATCTGGGCCAGTTGGCACAGTAGTCAGCTTATTAATGCTTCTACCAGCAAGTCAGTGAACAGAATAAGTCATACATGTACCACAATGTCCTTGTCACTGTTTATTGATGCGTTCCACATTTTCAACGTTTCAACGTTCATTAACTGGTATTTGTAAAGTTTCAGTTAGTGAGCGAACTTTTCTGTGACCTGTGATGGAGTTGTGGACTGTACAGGGTTGGTCCTGCCAAATAAGCCCTGGCCCTCCACAACCCTGAACTTTATTAAGCTCATATGGAAAATTTGATTTACATTTTAGTCATTTAGCAGATGCCCTTATCCAGAACAACTTACAACTGATAAAATATTACAACTCAAGAAATTGCGTCTTGCTTAAAGAGCTAACCGTGGCACCTTGCCAGAGTTGAGTTTTGAACCATGGATCTTCTGGTGCAGTACGTTAAGCACTAGGCTTCTAAAGTAAAAAAGGAAAATATTGGGAGTGGAAAAAAGTACACTATGCATATCTTGGACAAAATATTTTCTTTATTCTGCAAGAGAAATGAATATTGTGGAGTTCCATTGAGAATATACATAAGTTCGTCTCATAACAAATGGATAGTCTACAACCAATACAAACTATTGTAACGGATACAAGAAATTATGGTGGAAAACGTAACTGAGGAATACCAAGAAGCCTGTAGCAAGGATGATATTTAAATACTGAGAAGGAGGATTTTTTAAAACACTAATTATTCAGAACAGAAACAGAAGTGTCGGTGTGGGAAATGAATAGTGCAGGAGAAGAGGTTGGTGCATGTTTTAGATTAGCCTCGTGTTGGATGTGAAGATTTTAGGGAACTGTGGTTTATTGCTCAAGCGGAATCTACAACTATATGCTGGTGTTGGGTAAATCTTCATGAATGAAACTGGATTCAGATTGTTTCCAATGCTCTGTGTGCGACAGTAAGATTGTGAATTAGATCTGTAAATAGTAGAATGTTGTATTGAACCTGTGGCAGGTTTTGCTATGGCTGATTCAGCCTCTCGTTCTCAGTATTTAAGACCAATATCATGTTTGCATTGTCTGCTGAAAAACAGGGTTCAAACTTATTTCAGCTGAAAAAGCAGTGTTTTAAGAAGCTATATCAAAAATGTATATCTGACTACACCATAAACAGACAAATAACAGTTCTTTGATTCAACATTTTTTTCAACTTTTTCTTTTTTACACAAAACAACAGTCAAGAGTACCAAAGAAGCATGCTGGGTTTGTACGTATGTCAAAGTGGGAGGGAGAGTGAGAGTTTTTTTTTGTCTTTTCTTTATTTTTTTGTCCTTTTCCTTTTTTTTCTTCTTTTTCTTTATTTAAACAAGAAGCTTTACTCCATTAAGCTGTGCTGGGTGTCGTGATGTGACAGCAGTGGTATGAACATAAAAGACTCCCAACGAGAATCACAACATATTCAAACCCGACTGCAAATAAAACTTTGCAGAACTGCACAAAAGGGCAAGAGAATCGTTCATTTGTGGTGTTAACAGTCTTGGAAAAAAACCAAAGCCTGGTCTGTAGATCACACCTGCTGAAGTCTGAGTGAAGCCGTTTTGATTCATGCCCAAACCCTTTGAGCTTTTGAAGTAAATGCACCATTGATCTGTTTGCTTCAAATCTATTAGATTGGTTCCCCTGTCCCATTCCCACGTCTTTAAAAAAATGCACAAGCATTTCTCCTCTGGTAAACATGTCTTTCATACGAACCCCCCTATGCAATGCTTTTTTGTCCCTGAAACCTTTAGGATAGAAATCTCAAAAACTATTGCATGCTTTGTGGAGTGTGAACAAAGAACGCCAACAAACCCCACTGCTTACTGCCCTGTAGAGAGTGATGATCACATTTCAGTTTTGAGACCAAGCACAAATTACAAATTACTAGGTGCATTCGTTTTTTTTTTCTTCTTCTTCTTCTTGTTTGCTCCATACAAATGTTCAAAGGAGAAAAAAATCCAGGCCTCCTGCTATTTCAAACATTTTCTGAATGCGAGTTTGTGTG
Organism: Parotocinclus spilosoma; assembly: GCA_033117975.1. Taxonomy (NCBI): domain Eukaryota; kingdom Metazoa; phylum Chordata; class Actinopteri; order Siluriformes; family Loricariidae; genus Parotocinclus; species Parotocinclus spilosoma. Next base: position 916,133 of record JAVSBV010000010.1, on the reverse strand, counting down.
TTTGAAAGAAAAGAGCGGGAACGTACAGGATTTTGGTGGCGTGCCGCATACGGGCCGATGGCACACGGAAACTTAATCGAGCACTTCCTATAAGGTAAAATGACTGAACTGTAACGTGAAGTTCGAAGAATGAACTGGGTAACATCGAGGGCTGGTTAAAACTCTGTGAATGCTTTTGGGTTCAGCTCGTCACCCCTGTGCTGCTGTCTAAGTGTCTACAAAATAATCAGTCAGTCATCCATGTTTTTTGTTCAGACGAATAAACCAGGCGTGAAAAAAACAAACAAAACAAAACCACGATGCAAACCGTTCAAAAAAGTAACCTTTTAAGACAAGGAATCAAACTCAAATCTTTGGTCTCAATGCCTGGTTAAATCAGAAATTAAAAATAGCCTAAATGGTCAAAACAAATACGTATAAACATGGTACGACACAAATCACACTCTTGTTGCCAGCCTGTTCTAAAAAGTCTCTTTAAAATAGGATGTGTGCAGTATTGGACAGCAGGATCCAATAAACAGTCTTAGATCAGTTAAAGCAAACCCCTTAATGAAACAACCGATGTGTCTGAATAAACGTGTTTTCCATATATATCCAACATGGCTGCCATAAAAGGAGTTTGTTTTCTTTAATATATATGTATATATGCAATATAAAGACATTCAACAGTGAGCAATGCTATAGTTCAAGTAATAGAGAACGGGCCCCTCAGGGGCCCAGATTAAACAAACAATCTGCATCTCTGAAGTAGAAGAGAAAAAAGAAAGGGAGCTTGTCACGCTAAATAGAATCTATGACCTACAACGTTTCAGGAAATAAAATCCCAATGCATGCCAGCAGGGCGCCTGTATGCTTATGGGGTCATAGTGCAGAAGAGGAAATCAAGTATTTGTTAGGAAGGGGGTTGAAAAGTTTAGCATCTGGTGTCTGGGAAAGGCTGAGGAGACGTTGGCTCCAAATTCCCAGGGTGCACTGGGAAACCCCACTGCTGCTCCCTTCCTCATCCAGCGCTACCCTACTGAGAGACCTGACATGAAATGAGCTTTGTTGCTCCTCTGGTTGTTGCCATGGTACGAAAAAAGGACAGAAACCAATCTTTCAGCGATTGGCCAAGTCACAAGCTGTGAGAACATGTGGCTTCTATCAAGGACTGGATTTGGCCTGAACTCGCTCTTATCTCCAAGCCATACACCAAGGGGTGTGGAGGGAAGACCGATTAAGCCCGTGCCCTCAGGAGAGCAGTGATCAGCTGGTGCCTTGAAACCAGGACAATGCCATTTCGACAATGTTTGCAAAAAGCTGGCCTTGACGATCTAATGAGAGCCAAAATGTAGAAGTTCTCACAGTCCTCAGACTCATTTTATCCCATTCGAGACATCTAGTTCCTGAAATATCACAGCGTGCTGACTGTGGCCTTTTTAAATGTAAACTAGTAACTCTTTACAACCTCTGCGTCGGAGTTCAGTGCGCAGGACGGTAGCACACGAACATAATGCATAGTGTTTCCAAGACCTAATAGGTAAGTTATCCCTCCAGCTGCTCATCCACTGAACACTGAACTAGGAGTCATGAGCAGGTGCAGCATGTTTATCAGGAGGGGTTGAAAAAAGGAGCCTGAATCATACTTGTGGATTAAAAAAAAAGAACAAAAATAGTACACATTTGAAAAGGGCTTCCATAAGTACTCTTTTGCTTAAATGCGGTCCAGTAGTAACTGAGAGTGATGTAATTGCAGAACCTTGTGCATGTTGCCTTGAACTTGTCTTATTACTAAAATGGTTTTATTTTGTGACATGAAAACAGGTTGCCAAATGTTTTGACAAAAAAAAAACAAAAAAAAAATGAATCCACTTATAAAAGAAGCACCACCATTCTCAAAAGGAAAAGAAACTCAAACAGGGTCTGGCTGCACGTGATTATTGCTCATCGATGCCTCTGAGCTTATGTTGTGCATCTCTTAGACCTCTAGATCAATACATGTTGGATTGCACTTTCTTCAAGTTTTCGTCGTCTAAAGCGTCTCTCTCATCACCGACCCTCTGCTTCTCATACACAGAACTCAAAGGTTCTTTTCTTAACGTTCGGTCGACACACACACAAGCTTTCAAAACAGACAGTGACATAGAGATTTAAACCACACATTAAAACAGTGCGTTCCTCTTTATAGGTTTGTTCATGTTTCGTATTTTAATTTGGTGTAGAAAACGTGCAGCTGCAATAGTTTCCATATTAAATAAGTGCTTCATATCGACCGTACCTGTACGTGGAGTCTAAAAAAAAAACTACCGCGTAGTACACAGGCCCACGTGGTTAACGAACAGCTTATCGGCACAGGATTTAAAGCAACGTTTCACCCCAAAACACGGTCCGACTCAGTAACTACACATCCAGATTCTGTTCTGGTTTCGGTTACTTGCTCAGTTTTAATCATCGTAGACATGCCTGCGCTTGTACCACGTCGTATAGGGGTAAAACATCCCTTTAATTTTCCTCTTGCTCTCGTTAAAACGAACAGAAACAAAAGAAAGGACAAAACAGGACTTCCTCCCTATACTACCTTTGGTCTCTGCACTGGACTGTTACGACACCATTACTGCTCGGAAAGGAGGAAAAAAATAAAACCAATAACATATCAGATCCAGCAAGAAAGCAAACAAAAAAGGATCAAACAATCAGCACCTGTAGGGTAATAAAAGCAAGCTTTTTAAGACTACAACATCTTTTCACTTGTGCCCTCTCAACTTCTTCCTCCTTCCCCCATAATGTTCCATCCCCTCCCACAATCCCTTGTTCAGCAGCAGTTACTGTGAGAAACACTCTGGAAAGTGTCAGGTGTCCGTTTGCTACATACGCTTTTGCCTTTTCAGCATACACACAATATGAGAGAGAGAGAGCGCGCGCGCGTGTGAGCGAGCGAAATACATCTTTTCCTGTCTGTCTTGCAAAAAAAAGATGAGACAAAATGCGGAATTAAAAAAAAACAAAAAACGAACAAGTGATGATGAAAAAGAAAAGATGAGAAGGTTCGAATCATGAAGCATGTAAAGTCCCAGCTGGAGTTTAGGTAGCAGCGTGGGTGACCTGAAACTCGCCTCTTCTGCTTCCTTCTGGTTTTTTTTCACATTCACAAACATTTAAAACTTCCTTGTGCAAATCAAGCAGTCTTTAGAAAGAATGCCCTCCAAATTGTTCTAGTAAAAATATAGAACTCCGAAGGTGGCTGACGTGTGTGTGTGTGTGTGTGTGTGTGTGTGTGTGTGTGTTGCAGTAGGTGTCTTTGTCGTTGTCATTTTTTCTTTCGTTTGTAGGGAGCTGTGAGTATTTTGTGTGTTGGGCAGGCGGGGCCTCATCTGCGGGGGCCCGAGGGCATCTGTGCGTAGACGGGGTAGGCCAGGCACACGTTGAGCGAGTCGTTGTGCTGGACCAGTGAGGTCTGGTGATAGTGCAGAACAAGGTCTTTCAGAGTGCTGTACAGGTTGTATGGCTCAGCAAAGCCGTAGCCGCGTGGCGTGCTGAAGATCACACAGTGCTTCACCTCTCCATCGGCCCTACACGGAACAGCACAAGACAACACGAGTTCAGTACTGATAATTCAGTTCAGCGTTAATAAACATAAGTCATTTAATACAACCTTACAATGTACAAGCAAGTAATTATGGGTTAAAGCTCTTGCTCAAGGCATCAACAGTGGCAGTACTGGGGCTTGAACCTTAGACCTTAACCTTAGACATTAACTGCCAGGCCACCACCCACATATTCATTAGAGCTGTCACAGTAAAGACCCCATCGTTAACCCTTCCCATATTTACATTTCCTACATTCTCCCCACCATATATAGCACAATTCCTCTACAGGGAACAGAATTGTAAAATACACTGTGAGAGCAGATTCCATCACATAAACACACAGACACACACTGACTCACTGTACCAGCTTGCATATTATATATATATATATATATTTTTTTTTTTAACTGACATAATAAAATTAAGATTCAGTGTTAAAAAGGTATTGTTCTAATAACTGTTCAGCCCTCTGCAATCATATGCGGTGACATGGCAAACAAACAAGATGTGTGTGTGTGTGTGTGTGTGTGAGAGAGAGAGCAAGAGCGAGAGAGAGCGCAAGAGAGAAAGCGAGAGAGAGAGCGAGCGTGAGAGAGAGAAAGAGAGAGTGTAAGAGAGAGTGTTTAAGAGAAAGAGTGAGAGAGCACGAGAGACCGAGAGAGACAGACCGAGAGACCGAGAGAGAGACAGAGAGAGGGAGAGACCGAGAGAGAGAGACCGAGAGACCGAGAGAGAGAGAGACCGAGAGAGAGAGAGAGAGAGCGAGAGAGACAGAGCGAGAGACAGAGAGAGAG
>JAVSBV010000010.1:895288-911673 GCA_033117975.1 Parotocinclus spilosoma | reverse complement strand
AGAGAGAGAAAGAGAGAGAGAAAGAGAGAGAGACAGAGAGACAGAGAGAGAGACAGAGAGACAGAGACAGAGAGAGAGAAAGAGAGAGACAGAGAGAGAGACAGAGAGAGAGACAGAGAGAGAGACAGAGAGAGAGACAGAGAGAGAGACCGTAGTAAAGAGTAGTCTGGAGTGACAAATCCTAGTTTGACACATTTGGTGCCAATCCTCGACAATATGTTGTATATGGTCATAATACCATTGCTAAACAACCACTTTAATGGTGGCCTAAGACCTTTGCACTGTACTGCATGTACATTTGAAACCCATGACAGCAATACTAAATACACTGCTCACAAAAGTTAGGAGGACATTTTTAGCATTAAAATCACTATAAGACTATAAACTGAAGTTGATTCGAACGGCAGTCTAAAAAAAACCTCAGAATTATTAATAGCTAATTAAAAGAACAGAATTAAGTAGACAAAAGGCTACTCACACTACAGAGCAGGCGTAACAGCCCTTCTTGCTGCTCTCCCGAATGAGGAAAGCACCGTCTGGCTTGCCTAGCAGGAGATCCTCAGCCTGTGTGCGTTTCAGGTCTCCAACAAACCAACTCTTCTCATCGTAATGGGGCAGGTTCTCATCCTCTTCATTCACAAAGTAAGTGCTGTAGGAGAACAGATGCAGTGTGAAAATCATATTCAATGATTCCGGTTCTAATATCTGATTGGCTTAGCCACACTTGAAAGTACACTTATGCAAGCACTTGACACACACTGATTTTTGTAAATCTCTGAATTCTGTAACAAAAAGGCACTTTGACTGGTGCAGGGTTCTGGGTGACCCCCAGTTTGAATCACTTGTGGAGTACATGTCAAACAAAACAACCCCCTCTTAAAAAAATAATTTAAAAAGTCACACATTAAACATTTTGCATGTTAAATGCATATATTGTGTCTGATATGGACTAGATCCCATATCAGACAAGACCCTAGGTCCAGTACTTCAAACGCTAGGCTACCACAGTCCAAACAAATTGTTTTGCGTTACTCAGCCACCATGTAACTAATTTTCTCTGTACACTTGCATTAAAGTCTTAAGCAATAAGATTTTGTCTGTGTAGGAAATCTTTTCCAGGGATGTGCCTGAGGGACCCTGCAATAGTCTAGTCCTGCACCCGTGTTCTCTTTGAAGAGGTGCTGGAGCCCAAGCACGAAAAAGAGATTAAAAACATGGGCTTGTCTAAGCTGGCGCCATAATATAACGCACTGCAGGTTTTTGTGTTACCCAAAAACTGGGGTTAAATGAAAGACAATGTTACAGTTCTTGCTACAGTATTGTGCAAAAGTCTTAGACCACCATTAGATTAGATATGCCATTGTTTTAGTAACGGTATAATCACCGTATCTGATAGCTTCTCAGTATCATTATTACAGGTAATCTATATACAATCTACATACCAAAATCTGGAAGGAAATCACAAAGTTAAGTATTTAGTGCATCTGCCCCTGATCATCTGACTGTAGAAGGGTCAACTTTCAGAAGAAATAGTCTTATAGAAAAAAGCTACTAGTCACAAAAACCACATTTCAGAAAGGGTGAAAAGGCCAAGACATGCTAAAGCTCCCAAAAGCTGGAAATTAATATCAGGGGAAAATGTTCCAATTGTCTACAATACGTTATATAGGGTCATTATACCATTGGTAGAACAACAAATCCAACGGTGGCCTAAAGCTTTTGCACAGTACTGTATATCACCTTTGTAGCTTTAGTAAAAAACTTAAGAAGCAAGCGCCAGGCACCAACTGTGTCTTGAGGGAAAAAAAATAAAATAATAATAAGCGTACATGTGTAAGAAGCCTAAATGGATTATATTGAGTAAGAAAGCTACAGAGTACTGCATCTGTCTTCACCATGATTTCACAAGCAGCTCTAATACCGACTCGAGCGCTGTCAGGAAAAATGCGTTGAGAAGCGCAGAATTTCTCTTTGATCAACTTACTCGTCTGTGTTCTCGTTCTTGATGCCCAGCCAGTCGTTTATCCGCTTCTGACGCACGCCTTTGTGATTGAGCCAGCTGTCAGGAAGGAAGACAGAAATTAGCGACGAGGGAATAACTGACGAACACAACCCACCCTGCCTGACAGAAAATAACGAGCACTTACACAAGATACTGATCTCTGATTTTCCGCAGCTGGATGAGATCGGGTTTTAAGCTGTTCATCTTTTTGTCCGTCTCCCTGTTGTCCAGGGCTTGCGTCTTTAGGTCCTGCTCCAGGCGGATCTTACTGTCGTGGATCTCTCCTAGTCTGGATTTGAGTTTTTCGTAGTTCATCATGATCCTGCACAGAATGGGCCGTTTAAGCATGGCACTGCTGGGTGTACTTGTCATTTCAGACACGTGACGGAATGAAGTGTGTGGGGGGAAAAAAAAAAGAAAGAATTGACAGCAGAATACCTTTCGATCTCTTTGTCGTTGCCCTCTCTGCGGAAGCGCTCGATATACTCTTTGCTATAGCGCTCCTGCGTGTGGCACTGCTCTTCAAATATCTTGATGGTCTCGTTGAAGGCCTCTATCGCGGTACGCTTCATCTGAATCTCCTGCGAAGACGGGAAAAACAAAACACTGCACTCAGCAGCCGTACCACTGCAAAATGTGGTCTGTACTGACACTCTGGTTAAATGCTAACATGAACAGGGTCAAGCCCTAGCCTTGCTCAGATTGAGATTGGTCTTTTGAGATTATAAAGCTGCGTTGATACAATGCACCTTTGTAGAAAGCGCTATATAAATACATTTGACTTTACATTTAAGGTCAACTGCATTAGTCCTGATTTCTAATGTGACATATGGATGGTAGGGTCAGAATTTGACATAAACAACATGAAGGCATGGATCCATCCTCTCATGTATCAACAGTTCAGGCTGCTGCTGGTTTAATTAATTGGGCAATATTTTCTTGGCACATTTTTGGCCCCTTAATACCAATGAAACATCATATAATCCACAATGAATTAAGGCAGTTCTGAAGGCAAAAGCAATGCAATACTAGCAAGATGTACCTAATATAGTGGCCATAGTTTATTCACTATGGTCTTAACAAATGTAATTAATTAATACTAATGCATTTAACTATTTTAATCATTTGTAAGCTATTCTTTAAACTGTATTATTTGAGATATATATCTACCTATATATCTATCTATCTATATCTATATATATATCTATATATCTATCTATATCTATCTATATCTATATCTATATATATATATATATCTCCAGTGACTTTTTAAAATGTACTTAAGTAACAAGTTTGTCATGTGTTGCATCTCTACATGGATTCCTGAACACTGTGTGTACACTTACAGGGATTTCTACCCGAGACAAGATTATGTTTGTGTAAAAGTGGTTAGTTGTTTACCTGTGAGGTCTTTGTGTACTCTTCATACAGTCGGTCATACTCCTTGCTCTTTTCCTGATATTGATTGTGGTATTCCTGCAGTTTCTTTCCCACGGCGTCAATATTGTCTTCTTTGACCAGCTGATCCTGAGAAAGAGCAGAGACTGGTGTTACTGATGTGAAAAGTGTGAAAAAAACCCCAACTGTTTAGAACATAGTGTATATGCTCCTTATTTACTGAAAGCCTTTTTCAGTATGCTTTCTACGAACAGTTGAGGGAAAAGCTCTGAATTTAAATTCACTCTGTGGTGTATGCTGATGGAAACCCCTAAATAATGGGTGTGCTTTGGAGACACGGAGGGCAAAGAGAGAGTAAAGGCAGGGGGCATGAATAAATGCCTGGATGGCCTTTCGACATTGTGGATGTGAACACAATTATTTATGGATTGCGCTGCAGTGGCAAATAAGCACAGTAATATTTCATGGCGTGAACATCCTGCTGCATTGGCACTTTCACTTGCAACATGCTGCCGTGTTCGTTTAGCAAACAGACTGTCAGATTAAGGTGTGTGTCTGGGGGTGGCTGAGAGAGAGTGCCAGGTTCTCGATGGCGGAGGCTGAGAACACAAGGATGCAGTGTGCATGGAGGTGATGGAAAAGGACAGAGACATAGGAGAAGTGTGTGGTTATGTGTACCTGCTGGTAGCGCGAGATGGGGTACATGAGCTTGACATCCAGTTTTGTGTTGTACTGAGCCAGAGACTCGTGTCTGTAATGACTGATGAGCTCCACCACTGAACTGAAGGTAAGTGGGTCTGAGAAACCGTACTTGCCATCTCGATGGTAGATCTTTATTAGCTTATTGTTGCCGCCTTTCCTAAAATGACAAGTTAAATTCAATTGCGTTAGATTCGGATATTCAAGTACAGATACTGATATCTGATATAACTATATAATAATTACAACACGACCTTTACAAAATACTATATACTAATAAAAAATACTAATAAATTATAAATACTTATAATACACCTGTGGAATACATTCAAAATGAAAGTCTACATATTATTTCTTAAAGTTTTAACCCCACTCGCCCTGGACAGGGTCGGGGGTAGGATTGGGAAGCAGAACATGGACACTCAAAAGGGCTCCGCTTTGAGAAAAAGAAAATGCTAAATGCAGTCTGTGTGGAATGCTGACCTGTTGTAAAGGAGGTCGCACCTCCAACTTAGGAAAACATCCAAGGCCCCAGGCCCTCAGACTTCAATGACTACACTGTTTGAACGACTGCGGTCGCATGGCCCAAATGTTACATCAGTCGGGAGACTCTGAAACACTTAACGTGACTTCTCACTTCCACTTCTCTCAGGCACCAAACTACTCCAAACTACCCGCTGTTCTGGGGTAGCTTATTAGACTGCACCACTCAAGGGCCTAGTCAACAAACGTTCCTGAATATATTTCTAAAAGCTACTGACATTTCAATTGAATTTTACAATACACACAGGTCTGACTGCTCACGGAAAATAACGCTTTGCTTGAAATTGGAAAGCTAGAGAAGACATTTTGCCAGGTCTGCCTTATTATAACATCGTCAGCTGTATTGCTTTTGTTTTACCTAGCCGAATCAACAGGGCTCAAACCAAATGACTTAATTATTTTGCAGCAATTACCTTAGTGTTAGCGTGTAGTCTCCCTGCATTTTAGTCGAGGCATCTCGTACCAGGAAGGTTCCGTCCGGCATGTCTCGCAGCTTGTCGTTCACCTCTTCCCTGCACAACAAACAGTACAACCATCTGGATTAGAGGAAGTACTCGTGTAATAAACCTACCTCAAATTCGCATTTACAAAGAAAGTCGGCCGGCTCCCCGTGCAAAGCCATATTAAAACAATAAAATAAATACCACATGATAAAATAAAAAACACTTCTGGGTGTTATGAGTTTTCTGGATGAGGTCAGAGGCATTCACCTGTGACCAAGGGGTCTCCTGCTGCTGTCTGGGAGAGAGACCACTGAGAATGTTTTACATTCTGAACCGGGCCTCGGAATCCTACTCTGGGACATCAACACTCATGCTTGTTCTTTACACAACAATGGATAAGCATGTAAAAGTATGGCATTTAGACTTACAGCTGATGCAATAGTACACTATGTACAGTCCAATCTGAGAAACTGAGAGCAAACAGCAGCTATGCAGCTACTTGAACCCTTAAAGCTTTTGGTCAATTGTTCAGTACCTTAACCAGTGTGCCACCACACAGTGTGTCCTGGTCTAAACGGAATATTTCCAAACACTGTAAATATATTTTAGAATATGCACTATACACGAGCTCTTATGTGTGTTGTTTACAATATAAACACCAACTGCGGAAATATACACAATCCAATCACATGTTTCAAGTTTCTGTGGGTGTGCGTGGGTGTGTGTGGCAGTGTCAATAAATAATGAAGGTCATATGACTGGGATCAACGTGTCGCTTCATTCTTACAAACACTAATTGTTTTCAATCCTGATACTCTATATGTCGAGAAAACTGAAACGTGATTATTTAAATTTTCCGTCTTATTTGCTGAGTTTCTTATTTGACCTGAACAGACCACGAGGATTCAAAGCAGCTGGGAAATCCCATGGTTGTGGATGTGACATTTTAACTCGTATTGACTTGCAAAGTGTCTCAGTCCCTGCACACGCTCTGCATCAAGGATTTTGTCACGTGTCTTGTTCAGCACGACCACAGCCCAGTATGCACACATTGCAGACATACAGAGGTTTGTCAGGACCGTGTATATGACATTACATATAGTGTCAAAAAGTAAACTGTGTCAACAGATGTGATGGGCATTGTGTGGAGTTTCTGGAGTACTGGACACAAAGATTAATCAATAACAGATTAAAATTTAAAAGCTAAATTAAAAAATGCTTAGCATTACTAATTTAACTGCCAGAAATACCTGTCATACTTTGATGGTTCGTTTACATAGTTTTTAGTCCATATTCATGAATACTGATATAAACGGACACTTTCAGGTGTCTTAATTAGCACTTTGAGAAGTCTTTGAAATGTGAAGTCCATTACAAATAAAATACATTATTATTATTACTATTATTATTATTTTGCCAGGAAGACAGGTGACATGTAAAAGTTTACACTCTGCCTAAACTCTGCCATTACCTCTTGGTTGTGTGCAGCTAGTGAGGTATATTTACTTATGTATATATTCCATCATTTGCATTATAGTTTCTTCTTCTGTAAACTCTTGGGCCAAGATACAAAGAACCAAGGTATTAAGCAAGGGAGGAAGATGTATAACACATTAGACTTCAGATGTTCTACCTCAGCGGTGTCTGGCACATTTACATTTCATTATCAGATATTTTGGTAATTTACCCTTTATATTCACCCTTACCAGATAGGATATGTTATATGTTAATATGATAAGCTAGAATATAGGATGTTGATCGAAAACTGCTGTTCAGCCGTTCAGTCTGCTCACAAAAATTAGGGAATATTTAAAAATGAAATATCCCATAATGTCACATCCCGCAATTTTTGTGAGCAGTCTGAGCAGACTATGGTAATGACTGAACAATGTTCATTTATAAACAATGTTTATCCTATTTCACAGAATAAAATGTGGTCATACCTGTACAGTATATGGGACTGCAGTAGCCTAGTGGTTAAGATACTGGATTTTGGACCTGATGGTCCTGGGTTCAAATCCCACCTCTCCCAAGCTGCCACAGTTGGGTCCTTAAGCAAGACCCTTAACCCACCTTTGCTTGAATTATAAGACTGTATCAGTTGTAAGTCGCTCTGGATAAGGGTGTCTGCTAAATGCCGTAAATGTATATTAATAAAGGGGATTAACACAAGCATTTGCCAAGATCATGAGATGAGCGTTATTGCTGTTGCATGTTTGAAACAGAAATTACTCTAGTAAGTTATTGCCTGAAACATCTAAATATGAATTAAGGATACAAACAAATGTAACTTGGTCCTCTTTGTTCAGTTTCCATGCTAAGGTTCTTGCACAGCTCTGAACTGGACAAGAGGAGACAGACTTAGACCTCCCTCCTCTCTTCTCTAGTCTGTCTGAGTTTGCTGTCCTTTTCCTTCCTCGCTCCTTGTCTGGGTCTGATGGCCAGCTCAGTCATGCTGCTGCTGCTCAGCTGACCTCAGATCTGGTGCTATAGGACAGGGTATATTTAGACTGCTCTGGGCAGCTGGGGTAAAAGCATAATCTCGCATCATATTCCTCTGCAGTAGCAGCGGCGTTGAGGAAAATGTAAGATTATCGGCAAAGCATGACAAGCAGATATGGTGGCCTATTTTAGAGCGTGAAGCACGGAAATATCCAGAACAGCTGTTATAATGGAGACTGCTAACTGGTTATTGATAAGGGATGACTAGAATTAATGTCGCAGATGTTTACAGCACTATTTTAAAATGATGAATCAGTGGAACCTCTACATCAACGACTAAGTCAGAATGTCAGAATGTAGAGCAAATCAACCGTCAAGGTGTAGGGCGGGGGAATACACACAAGTTACATTGTGATACACTTCCATACACAAAGAGGGCCGTATCGATACATCGCAATGAAAAACTGTCAACACATTGTGGATATACGATGTCACGATGTTCTGTTTATTACACCATCTGATGTAAAGGTTCTGTACACAAGAGGGTATAATCGTACATCACACTCCCATCCCGTTGTCTGTTCTAATAACTTAATAAAATAATTATGAATTTGAGATTGAGGATGTTTAAAGGCTCAGTGAGCTTGTTTGCTTACTTTGATATTCGATTTAAGATAGCACTTCAGTATTCAAACTTGATGAAACTGTTAAGATAGTTTCAAATATTGCTTAACAAAAACTATAGGCTAAGTTTTTTTTATTGCAGCAGACTAAAGAGTGTTTAAAAAAAAAACAAGTATGCAAGAAAAGCACATCAGTTGTCATTCTTCATAAATAATAAAAAAAAATAAAGTTTTCACTTGGTTATTTAATTAAGTTTAAATAATAACGTTTTTGGTTGTTGTTTAAAAACATATCTAACGTATTTAAGAAAAATGTGCCATGTTTTCCATTGCTTACGCTTCAGAAATAAAAACAACTGTAAAAAAAACGAATTGTGAACTGAATCATGAACCATTACAGCCTATTTTATTCCAAGTAATAAATCAATTTTTTTTATGTTTTCCATTTAACTTGTCTCTATTTAGATTCTGTGTATTTAAACTACTAAATGTATTATTTAGGCAACTTTGTTTAATTCTTACATACAACATTTAGACAACCCAAGGATTGTTTTTTTTGTTTTGTTTTTGGTCACGCCAAGCTTTTTTCCCCACATCACATTTTGGGATTTTCCCTTTCTTCTGTCACCCTAGGCTCGCTCGATTAGAGCTGTGGGCCTATATATAGTAGTTATTAAGTTGCTGTTGAACAAGTGCCATAAAAATAAGCACGACTTTACTTTAGGTGACTTCCAGGTATCATTTTTGCCACCTTGCCCCTCCCTACTGCTAAATTTGATCATTATCTGACAGTGTTAATCTGCAGTGTGAACAAATACCCTTTTAAAATGGCAGCTATGACTGGCCACTTCTAATTTTACCTGTGTAGTGAGTCATGCTCTGAAAATAGCCAAGATTTCAGGTCAGACTAAAAACGGCTCAAGGCTTGCTCAGAGTCCTTCACCTCTGTGCTTGTCTAATGGCGATCTCTGGTAGTTTCAGGTGTCTGCCTGATTTTTCATGGACCTTAGCTGCGATTTTACATCAAACGGATCAAAAGCAGGTCAATAAGCAGCTCGCTGATCTGCTAAAACCTGGGAGTTATATGAGCTAGTCGGGAAATGGGCCAAGCTGTTTGACATTTTGGAGATTTGGCCTTTATCTGACTAAAAGGTACACCTCTGGTTTTACCTTTTCCTCTCCGTAGTCACACCCCACTGCCTCTTCCTTATGTGCTTTAATCTCCAGCACCTGCTAGACTGCAATACCTCTAGGAGGTGGGTGAACGAGAAAAATTCATCCATTCATTCTTTTTTTACTGCCATTTCAGCTTCTATGGCTATTTACATGGCAGGTATTTGGTAAGATATTAATACAGACTATATTATAATCCAGTAGGGTTTATTCCAAATTTAACCCACAAATTAAGTTTGGTTACGTTCTTGATAACAATATGTAAATATGGCGATGTGAGATTTCTGCTCTTCCCAGACGCCATGTCTCAGAGCCTTGTATGAGCATGGTGCGAGGAAAGAAGTGCATGACACAGCACCACGCTCAGAGACTGGTTGTCAGCGGGGAAGGATGTGGCGGGGGCACTGGAGGAGTGAGGGAGGAGGCAGACAGAATAAGTACATTCCTTCCATGGAAACCCGACGAGCCTTTTATCTCATCCACAGGGGACCCCATGACTCCACACTCATCACCTGATGTGGCTGGGGGAATAATTGCATGTGTTCGCTGTGCAGATGGGCTAGACACAAACGTGATTGCAGACAGGTTTAAAGGAAGCCTCACCGTGATATGTCTCCCCAGTACCACTCGGCTTCCTGCAACGAGCTGCTCGCAGCTTCCTTCACGCCGTTGCTGTTCACAGGAGTCATGGGCTTGGCCGGCTTGGGAGGAAGAGCTGCAGGAGAGAAATGAAACTTTAATATCACAGTCCGATACCGATTCGCATGAAACTTCCTCAGGCCATGTTATAACCTCACTGTCCATATCACAGCTTGAACTCAGTCTTTCATGTCCTGATAGAAGAACGTTATGAATATAAACCAGCAGCAATCATTGGAAACTTCTTTTTCAAAGTTTATGCTGAAAAATAAATTGTGACACATGAATAATGTCTGTAAAAAAATATTTTATGTAAAACTTTGGGCACCCTATTTACAAGAGGCAAGTTTGAATAATTCTCTAACTGTACATTTTTTTGCACATCACTTAAAAGTTTTAAAATAAGGTTTGTCACAGTTAACATGATAATATCTTAACACTGCCAATCACATTTTCACTGTAAGATGCACATGTTGCTAAGAGGTTGTGTTAAAATGGTGCTCAAGTCTATAGTATAGCATATAGGAAGGGTCCAATATGTCCTCATACAGTACAGTGCAAAGTCTTAAAAAGAGCAAAAAAAAAAAAAGATATGTTAAGGCCCACAAATACTTAAATGGAGTTCAGTGAAAGTATTACAGAGTATTAATCCAATTTGGAAATGTTTCCACATATAAGCATGCATGCATAACAGCAAGTGCATCACATCTTATAGCAATTATATTGCCCACGTGTGTGGCTAAGTAGTTATTTTTATTTATATTGTTTCATAGCCTATTATTTTAGAATCTCTATTTTATCATACTCCACAGAACACTAAAAGTCCTCATTATAGTAAAATTATATTGTGTTGTACATGTTCTCTTTTATGTTCTTTTTTTTATTTAGTGCTTGTGTATTTAAGCTATAAACTTCGTTACTAGGTTACTTGGATTTCATTCTTACATTTAACATCGTCTGGATTCCTTTTTGAGTCGTTAACAAAACAGCATTGGCATACACGGTTCAAAAACTGTTGAATAAGGCTGTAGAAATATTAAAACCAAACCCTGTGCAAAAAACCCCCACAAGAAGCATCATTTTCTCAAGGAGAAAACATTCTAACTTATAATTTATCAAGGACTTTTTGCATACTAGAACCTGATAGGTTTTTATCCGTAACCAGAATTAACTACTTTGCACTCAAATTAGACGTTTTGTACACGTTACATATTCCAAAATAATAATAATAATAATAATAATGTTAAATATTGTTCTATACAGTTTGGCTGTTATTAATTTCGAGATTAAGACAAAAAAAAATAAGCCCACTACTGGTAGAGCCATTACAACAAATCCAACAAAGCAACATTTCTTTTGAAAAAAGACTGGCTGGACTAAAAGCCCATGTCACGACTACTACCCACTAAACACACCCACACTTCACCACATTATTCGTTTAACTTGTGAACAAACCTCATTAACATTCACTTACTTGAACAGAAGCTAAACAAAACACCCACACCTTTCTAATGTTGCCTACCAATTATGCATCTAATCTGTAGTAAATAAAAGGCTTGTAAATGTATATTAACCCATTTAAGCACAGATATCCTAACACCTGAGGTGCAGAGTGTTCGTATATCTGATTTGGTGCCTTGAGTTGAGAAGGTTGGAGGTGAAAGAAGATTATGGCTTAAGCAATCCAAAAATGATATAGAGTAGAGAAAAAGCTCTTTTCCTTGTTTAATCTCTCTATACCCATCACCTTCTCTACTGGCATTAAGCTTCTAAAGCTTCCAAGCCCAGGGCAATCAATTCAGCATGCGGCTAAACGAGGCCTCGCGACATGCAAAGCTGCGACATATCTCTTGATGGAAGGCAATTTCACTGTAATTATCCTGAACTAGAGGTGGTGTATATTCTGCAAGGGTGTAGCCTCGTGACTGAGGTTACTTTAAAGATAAAAAGCTGCCCGTGCTTGTGGTTACAGCCGTGTGTGAGTTTTGTGTGCGAGACCAGGTTGAGGTATGTGTGTAGTGGCTTTGGCAATCCAGCAATTTCCCCACCAGGTGCAGCTGGCAAGGAAGAGGTACTGGTTTTAAGGAGGGGGTTAGAAAAAAGGAGAGAACCTTTACTCCACAGAGGGTGCAGTGTTCAGTGCTGCCCTCGCACCAAGCCAAACTAAACTTGTCCTGACCCAGTCTGAAGCCTAACACGGAGCACCGCACCCCCAGCGTCCGCTTAGCCCGAGCTGCAGTGGGCTTTTAAGTGAAACCGAAGACGTACACCGACCATTTTTGCAAGGGGGCTGTGGGAAATCATCAAATGTAGCAGGCTTGGGTGGAACGATGACATCTGAAAATGTGAGAAGCCGAGGAGACAGACAGCCACTGTCTGCCTGTTCAGCATGGCCACGCATTGTGGTCGCATTGTGGTTCGAGCTTCTGTGAGGGTGTCTACACCCTCACATAGGGTTTGTTTTGTATTAACAGAGGATGGTCTGGATGTTTTTAAAGATATACGCCCGCTTATTTTGGACGTCTCGTCTAGCCTGGGAGAGCTCTACGGAATGTTGGGACTCACTCGGCTTGAAGCACGTATCCTGTGTGACGAGGGTCACCAAAATAAAACCAGACGGGGACATGCGGTGCTTGGCGGGACCAAATGATGATTCATTGCTGCCTGCATAATCCATAATGTCAGCCTAATGTAATTTAACAAAAATAAAAAGGCCGAATCAGCTCGCACTCGCAGAAGGCGGAAAAAAAAAAAAAAACACAAGGGTACAAATTGTACGTCACCAAGTTTAAAACGGCTAACTTGGACACTGTTCATTTTCTATCTTCCTCTGTAAGAGACCTAATTCACCAAACGGGGTGCTTTAAAAAAATCTGCCTAGCGTCAGCAGGAGGGGAGAAGGAGTATTAATGGCTTTCTTTGAGGGCGTGATTAATTAAAAGCAGCGCTGGAGTTTTTGGAAGTGTGGAGTGAGTTAGAGCCGACACACACCCTGGGGCGGGTCTTACTCCCACTTTAGCCTGGTGGGGTGAGCCAGCATGGGCCAGTCACAGTAGAACTCGGTTAATAAACACATAACATGTCGAACCTGAGCTACTGCAGGTGCACATCTTCATATAAACACATATACACAGTCATCGTTTTAGTAACTTTATGGGAACCTTTACTATCTGGCTAATTCATTCATTCATTCATTTACAACCCAATACTAACCTCAAGCAAAAGGAAATCTTATGGCTACTTTGGGTTTTCAAATAACAGCAACAACAATATCGTCTTTTGTGCGGACCAGCCAAATGCCCCAGAACCGTAAAAAAGTACAATGTTCCTATACCATGTACGGTCCCCAGAAAAATATTTAAACATAGATGGGCACGCACACACACTTCTACCTTTGAGTACGGCACAGGGGAAGGAGGCAGGAAGCCAGGGGAGGAAAAGGCATATTTAGCCTTCTGAGAAGAAAAGTGAGAGACTGACAGTGAACAGGATAGGGAGTGCACAAAAAAAAGGAAAAAAAATAAATTCAGTCCAGAATATAGCCCCTTTGTGCACTTTCCTGCTGTCAGGATTCAGAAAGTAAAAGAAGTCACCTGCTCAGGGGAGGTTAGTCTTAGTGCAGCTTCTCAAAGCAGTCTTTTGTGCTACGTTCAAAATGAAGGATAATCTACAAACCACAATTACAGACTAATGACATATCTGAAAACGTGTAGACCATGAATGACACAAACTGAACGCTCCCTACTTTCAACAAAGTGCCTAAAACTGATCAATCGAATTTCTGAGAACTGCAACATATTTTGCTGGGTGCCGTATGAATGAAGCCGTCTTCATTCAGGAAAACCTATCAACACAAACCTAAAAAGTTAACCATTTGTAACGAGTTTGTGTGTGTGTGTGTGTGTGTGTGTGTGTGTGCGCATTTTAAACAATGGCACCTTATTGTAAAAGGGTTATAAAATAAATAAATACAACTTTTTTTTATGAAGGTAGGTGATTGGATGATAAGATAAAGAGAGAATAATGATAAACATGATCAAACTGAACCTGCTGTTGTAAAATATGGGATTCTTTCTTCAGCAGTAGTAGTGAAAACAGCCAGTGCTACGCAATGCATATCACACACAAAAGCTTTTTCTTAATGCTGCTACTCATAGCTCGATAAAATGGACTCCAAATCGGTACAAACTAATTATGTATCCAAAAGCAAGTACGCAGATTCAAAACTGATCAGTCTAATTTCGGAGAGGATTTAGGAACTGAAAAGAGTGATTTTGCTGGATGTTGTATGAATGAAGCAGTAAATAGAAAATGAGCACAAACCTGAACTGTTTGCAATAAGTTCAGAAATTGGACTGTATTATATAAAGGGTTAGGGTTATAAAAATGAAGAAATAAAATATAATATCCTTTTTTCCATGAAGGCAAGGCTGGAGTGTATTAAAACCATTACTCTTCAGAATGCTGTGTGTTTAAGAGCTCATTGTGTGTGTGTGTGTGTGTGTGTGTGTGTGTGTGTGTGTGTGTGTGTGTGTCTGTGTGTGCGTGTGTGTCTGTGTGCGTGTGTGTCTGTGTGCGTGTGTGTCTGTGTGCGTGTGTGTCTGTGTGCGTGTGTGTCTGTGCCATTCTGTGTGCAGGACTGAGTGTTAGCACCACGGAGAAGTTGTTTCGGGTGACTGAGCTGCAGCCACTGCTCTACTCTCTTTTGACTCTATCCATAGGAGGCATTCTGGCCTTTGGGCTGGGATTCTCTGAGTTTCTGCTTGTTTCCCGCACCTCCAGCCTCACACTATCAATTGCAGGCATCTTTAAGGTGAACACAACAACCATTAATAAGGCAAACAAGCAGTTTCAATATATACATTATTACGACTAGGTGCAAAACTCGACACATCTGTAACTGTTCTGCGACATGTGTGCTGCATCGTGGACTTTTTTCAAAGGCTGCTGACATAATGTTTGAGGATTCTTAGTCGGTAGAGGTCTTTGGACTATCATTAAGTGGCTTGTCATCCACAGTCATGGTTTCTCTGTCTTTCTGCGTGTCAGTCTGCAGCTATAATACAGAAGCTGTGTTTCCCATTGGAAAAAATTGCCCTTGATCTAATATGTCGTCTTTCTACATGGCAGCCATGTTCCATAGCCTAAAAAATAGCCCCACCCCCACACATTACTTGCTGGGGTATTCACATATGTAAATTTCCTTTTTTTCTCTGAATTAAAAGGGTGTCCTGTGTCTTTTGACTCAACCTGTAAAAAGTTAGAGTAGCTAAAAAATGTAACTTTTTTAATTACCACCTCTGTGTATTAGAAAGTCTTCTTTTAAACATGCCACTTTCTAAAACGTGTACATTATCATATTGAGTTCTTTACACTTTATGGCTAAAAGTATGTAGACACCCCATTCTGTTATTATCAGGTTCATACTATGACGAATACAGGCATGAAGTCTTCATAGACAACAGTGGTAGTAGAATGGGTTGTAAAGTGACTTTCAACATGACACATGCATAGGTTTCCACCTACATGTCACCAACATGACAGTTTGATGATCTGAAACAAACAACAACAACAACAACAAAAAGAACCTAAACATGGTTTGCAAAATTTTAAAGAAGATAATTATTGGCTTGCAATCATCAATCATCATTACAGATCATCACACACTCCTCTGAGATTAATTTCAATGCCAAGAATAGCCAATGCTTGTTTCCAACATTGGTGACTGACCTCATAAAAACCTTTTCAAAATATTGAAAGTTGTTGTAACAGTAAAGTCACAGTTTTCATATTAATACCCATGTTTTTGGATTTCGATTTTGGGTGTTCATATATTTTGACTATATAATGTCAATATATATTTGAATATATAATGGTCAAATCAGTTTCCTTAGAAGTTCTTCAAACAGACAAACAAACAAACGTAATACACCAAAATACTGAAGATTAGTCTCTTAAATGTCTCTTAAGCTTTACTGATGAAAACTACTGCATAACATTTAGCAGCTGGTTTCTCATAAGTGTGTAAAGCAGTTTGTAGATCATTCTTTTCATAATAAACAGTTATGTATGAAACAGCTTGTGTGCTTATTAGCTGGTCTTCTTTATTTGAACCTTATTCACTTTCTCTCTTGCCTATCATTTCTCTCTTTCTCTCTTACTGTCTGTATGTCTCTCTGTATAGGAGGTTTGCACTCTGCTGCTTGCAGTTGAATTTATGGGAGATAATATGAGCTTGTTGAACTGGCTGGGATTTGTTGTCTGCTTGTCTGGTATTTCTCTTCACGTTGGTCTCAAGACATTTTACAGTAAAGGTAAGGTTAGACTTTTTTCACCATTTATCATCACCAGCCCCGGTTCTGGACTGCTTTGCTTGGGGGGGCAGTAAAACATAATGAGTGGGCATGTTGTTGATAGTCATAT
>JAVSBV010000010.1:881389-892383 GCA_033117975.1 Parotocinclus spilosoma | reverse complement strand
AAAAAAACTGTGCTTTTCTTTCAAAAATAAGGAAATTTCTAAGTGACCCCAAACTTTTGAACGGTAGTGTATATTCATTCATTATACATTTGAAATACTATATAATGCTTGTATGAGTTTTAGTATTTCCCACTTTTACTGTTATGGCAGTGTGGCTGGAACTTGGATGGACTCGACACATTCGTGCACATGATTATCCATGTTATCCCAACATAGACTAAAGGCTTGACGGTGATTAGAAAAGTACATGACAGCCAGTTGCAAAGCTTGCGGTAGGTTTACATTCAGCAAAGACCCAAATCCAGAACAACTTACAACTGATACAATCTTTCACTCCAAGCAATTGTGGATTAAGACCTTTGTTCAAGGACCCAACAGTAGCAGCTTGGTGAGATTTGAACCTTGGACCATAGTTCAAATCCTTAACAGTCTCCACAACAGTCTCCAGTTTGAGGATTTATCTTGCTTTAGTATGAATCCTTCTCCACAGACAGGCCGGCCGAAAGGCACTACTGCTGTCCATATACAATATTGTGCAAAAATCTTAGGCCACTATTAGATTTGTTGTTTTACCAATGGTATGTTACCAACAACCATGTAATACTGCATACCATTTTTTGTACTTTTTTATATATACTTTTTTCTAATAAAGAGACTGAGAAACATTAATAAATGGTCATTATACCATATATAATAATAATAGTATACAGCATCTCATTTAATGGTGGCCTAAGGCTTTTGCACAGTACTATATGTTAAAACGGAAACTGAGTACACATACAGTATAGAGCAATAAAATACAACTTTTTTGCATAAAAATCTCACTTTAGGATTTTATTTCTCAGTACATTAAAACGTGTCAGAATTCTTGTCTATATACTGTATGTGGTAGGAAAAGATAGGGTTGAATCAGGTTGAAATATGCTGGAGTATATCTCCTTCAGACCAAAGACAGCCAACCATGTCAACATGCAAAGTATTCATTATGCATAAAGCACACTATTCATAAGCAATGGAGAAGCAGACCTTGCAGATGGGAACATTAGATGATGCTGTCAAAACACAGGCTGTCTGCACGATAACAAATCACCTCCTCATGCTCAAAACCCATCTTCTCCCATTCTCACTATCTCCCCCAGTGGTTAACAAGCTATTGCCGTAGTGATAAGACCCAGCACCCATGAAAGACACAGCCTGACTGGGTCAACGTTTGATGTAAAGCTCCCATCATCCTGCTCACTTCTCAAGGTCTCCTCTAGCCTCATTTCACCTTCTGTAATTCGGCTCTCGCTCCCCCCGTTTTTGTCTCCTCCCTCACATCCATCCAGCCAGAAGCCTGAGACAAAGACGCAAGATAATGTTTCCCGTTCTGCCTTCCTTTGAATGGGCCAGAGAGAAAATCCGCTAAAGAATCAGCCAAAGGATTCTGCGTCAGGATTTCACGGCTGCACGGAAATCCTGTTTGGAGTTAAGCAGCGATTTAGGTGTCTGAACCCCGTGCCTCCTATCATGTGAAACCTCTGTAGCTGTGATACATCACTAGTCCGGTTTGAAGGACAGGGCCATTTTCTCACTGTAATCCAACCACACAATCAGGCATGAACTCACGCAAACCATCAATCAAAGCAAATCCAACTTTGTTCCCTGATTTATTCTACTCAGCCTGTTGATAACAGGATTGAAAGAGCTTGAGAAGCACAAACAGAAGAACAAATAAGAATAGAAGAAAAAACTGTAAACTTGTAGCACTTTTAAGAAAGATGCAGGGGAAAATAATGCAAACATGCTTGATTTGTGACATGTCTAACAGGATTACGTATTGAAACCCAGTTCCAAAATTCCTAGAACCAGGTACTGATTGAAAATTGGAATTCTGACTCGCCATTAGGCATCACGTAGTTTTGTGTCGATATGCTCCACTACAGCATTAGTATAAGATGTATGCTCATAAGCACTAAAAAGTTTGGCCACACTTTAAGAGAAAACTGAAGTTTTCAAGTTTGCAATATGTGTGGTCCAGAGTCCAGTACCTTAACTGCTAGGCTACCCCAGTCCCATATACAGAATATACAGATAGTGGAGGACAAACAAAGGAGTACTACATACAATAGGACAGGCAACTATACCTACAAACGTCATCTACAACTTGTTACAAATATGTAGCATAAAGTCATCCACACAAACATGAGTTACTTATACAAAAAGTTTCTAAATGCATTAATCAAGTTAGAACTCTCTCTAGTCCAAACGTGAGTTAACAAGCAAGTGATTACACAACATGTATAGTAATCACACACACAAACACACACACATACACACACACAAATGATGTGTTCCATTCTTTAACTCCTGCCTCTGCCCGTGGATCTGCAGAGCTGATTGACAACTGGAGTTAAAAGACAGTTTTTTAAGTTGTTAAAGCGACCGGTCTTTAATTGGATGGCTGCTAAACAGCACATACCTATATAAACAGTAGCATATGTTTGATTATCATGAAACATATTTTGGCCATATTATAATGGAAGCCTACAGGCAGTTTTGGCAACCCACACACGTTTGTGGGGAATAACTTCTATGGGAATTCTCTAGTCAAAGGTATTTGTAAGTCAGGCTCTAAAATGTGTAATTGTTCATACTAGAGACTTTTTAGAAAAAAAAACCTGTGGTTATGAATCACCCTGTAGTCAGTTCGAGCCTAGTGCATATTACATGGCAATCATTTCTGATTAGTCTAATTGTGGTCATATGGCAGTGTGCACACTGCATGACTGATTGCCAATGAGGGATCCCACACTATGTAATTGATCTATCACTAACACAGAGCATCTTCATAAAATCTAGAGCCTAGAGAATCCAGACAAGGACACTCAGCAACAGTACCCTTTGTTTGGTATTAACCAGAGGAATATGGGTTCTTAGTTCTAGCAAGATTACTTCATTATGCTACTATGGGAGATTTTCCTTGCCACTGTTGCCACCAAGGCATTTTGAGTCTAATTTGAACTTTTATAAAGCTGCTTTGTGAATAAGTCTATTATTAAATGCACTGTAAACTGAATTGAGTTTCAAATCCAGCTGTCTGTTGGAAAGATACACCCGAGACATACGGTACTGTGCAAAAGTCTTAGGCCATCATTAGATTTGTTGTTATTAGCAACAGTTTAATGTCCATATACGATGACTAGACCCCAACATTTCAAAATTGTCTTTGTCACTCTGTTATACTCTTTTCCGTTGATCTTCATTCCAATGTTTGTAAGCTTTAACAAAGCTTAGCCTTATTACTCTGTTCAACTTTTGAAAAATTGGTTTCTTGGCTGCTATACTTAAAAAAAGACCCATTTCCATCAAGCTTCTTTTTGCCATCCCGATGAAGCTCCCAGGTGCTGCTATTGCTCAAGTGTAAATGGAGATCACACAAAAAGGGGCCAGAGTAGCCTATGGAAGCTGTTTTTATCTGGATTTTATGAGTTTAGTTGTTAATATACATTATACCACTGCTAAAACAATGGTATATCTAATATAATGGCTTAAGGCTTTTGCACAGTAGTATATATGCAACACAGCTTACATTTAACTTTCAGTTTGTGATCAGTGGTGCTGCTGATGCCATAAACAGGACTGCATCTCAAAACAGATACTCATCTAACTGTACAGTTAAGTTGTAAGGACACTATTATTACTATACTGCTGTAACACTCTACCTAGTAAATGTGCACTTGTACATTTAGATTTACTTTATTTAGCAGACACCTTCCAACAAATCAACTTACAACAGACTGAATCCTCCAAGTTACAATCCAGGTAACTGAGGGCCCAACTGCAGCAACAACAGCCCAGTTTTAGGACACAAACCCTCAATGTTCTGGACAACAATCTGGCCAATAATTAATCACTGTGCCACAAAAACTCTGCAGGAACAAACTTAAATATTGCCACTGGTGAAGACTGTATCAGTTGTATCAAATTATATCAAACGCCTAGATGTAGATGTAGTGACACATAGGGATGCCTGAAAAAGAAGAAGAAGTAGAACCCCTACAGAAGCAGTAAATCACATGCACAACTGGTGCTCGAGCCCTGAATTTGCCATTTTTCAGAAGCATTAACACTCAGTCACTCGGTCACACTTGCGTGATCTCTTTCTGGGATAAACAAAATGAGGTTGTTGATGTTAAGTGACATGTATATGCATTACATGTATATTGTGTATGTTGTATGCAGCTTGGGAGATTTTGTCAGCCAGTATTTTAGTTTTTCCATTTCATTCCACTACCCTTGTAGTTTTCTCCCATACTCTCATTGACTGTCATTGGGCAGCTCACACTATATGACTGATCACCAATCATTTCCGGCAGGCTAAAAAATATTAGAGCCTCAATAACTAGGGAAATTGGGTCGGTGACCTGCTCACACAACAGCAGCCATGATGACAGGCCAGAGTTTTGGTTCTAATTAAGTGGTTGATCGGGCTTTTCCCCATAGTTTGTTGCCAACTGGGAAACTAGGCAAAAATTGTATAGTGTAGTTTGGCTATTGAGGAAAGCAACATACAAAGCTTTATACAACAGCAGAATCAAGCCTCAAGATAAGCAGCCACCATACAGTGGCAAGGCAAAATGACTGGAGACCCATGACAAAAAAATTTGACAGAAAGCAATTTAAAACAGGGAACTTCCTCTGGGTGAGGACAGATAGACCTAATAATTAACATTGTTAATGAATGGATACATTTTTTTAAACCTGGATTCATCACTCTCTTATACCAATCCTCATTATAATCTTTGTGAGCTTTAGCACCTCTTATGCTTTTCTAACTCCTCTGTTTCCAGATTTTAGAAGTGTCAACTTGCCATCGAGACGAATCTGCCACATGCTGCTATTGCTCAAGTGTAAGCAGAGGTCACACTGTATATTTGCCACTGTTGGCTATAGAAGCTGCTTTTTCTGATTTTACAAATAAAAGTAACTGTATTTTCATATTACTTTTGTAATAGAGGAACTGAGAAATAACAATATACTGAATGGTCATTGGACAACACGGTGACTCTTGGGTAGCACCGCTGCCTCATAGCAAAAAGATCCTGAGTTCACTCCCAGGGTGGAGCGGTCTGCATGACCCCCAACACCACCCGTGTCTGCGTGGGTTTACCCCGGGTACTTTGGTTTCCTTCAAAAGTAAACAGACATGCGTGCTAGGCTAATTGCTGTTTTAAAAGTGGCCCTTAGTGTGTGACTGTGTGTATGCCCTGTGATGGACTGGTGGTCCGTCTAGGGTTGTTCCTGCCCTTGCGCCCAGAGTTGGACCGGCTGTACCGCAACCCCGTGTAGATTAAGCGGAAGATATTGGATGGATGGATGGATGGTCATTATGCCAGTGCTAAAAAACTGTCTATTCAATCTAATGGTGGTCTTTTGCTTAGTTCTATACACTAATGGCTCATTAACAGAAGTCATTTTTAGTACACGGCAAAAACATGGTAGAACATTCCTAATTTAAGCAAATTTATCTAAGTAATTCTTCAGAGGAATGACTTTCATTTGCTGTTGTGTTGAATTCATTTTTTTTGTTTTTTTCGTTACATCCATTAGGAGTAACACACTAACATGATTAAGTCCATTAACTCCTAGTAACCTAATAACAACACAGCCAAACTTACTGCATAGTATTCGGAATGTAATGTGATGAAACTTTATTGTTTTTCAAGAAACAGCCCATCCATTTACAGTACAGTCACAATGCTGACAGGTCAGATCAATGAGAGATTTCCTCCAAGGCCCATTTCAAATTATGTTGTCCGATAGTAGGCAGAAGCAAAGAATTGTAGCACCAGTGCCCGGAGGTCAGACTGAGCCGTGACTGACATAAAAATTAAAATAAAACATTGATTTCTTTCACACCAATATGGCCT
This sequence comes from Parotocinclus spilosoma, assembly GCA_033117975.1. NCBI lineage: Eukaryota > Metazoa > Chordata > Actinopteri > Siluriformes > Loricariidae > Parotocinclus > Parotocinclus spilosoma. The sequence continues at coordinate 886,471 of JAVSBV010000010.1, read as the reverse complement.
GTCTGCAGCTGTTGTGCACACGCACACTGGCCTTGCAGCATGGTGTACATTTCATGCTATTCGATCCAAGTAGTGAGAGTCTTGATGAAAGCTCAGCTGAGAGTTCAGACCTGATAGGAAAAAAAGATGGCAAACTAAGCACGTATGAACTACGATGATGTGCTCAAGGCTTTGCAAGAGTAAAGCTGTGCCAGTGCTAAATGTGTCCATACGGCAATAAAGAGACTATTGATCCTTAATAAAGTCTCAGCTTCCTCGTCCCTCTCTCTAGTTATCCCTGACCAGGTAGAAGAGAATTACAGTGAAGATTCATGGCCGCTTCTCTATCACTCCCCTGTGGTCATGTTCCTGGATAGCTGTAGATCTGCTAGTTTGTTGGCAGCATTAAAAAAGCTGTGAAAGACAACACTTCCTGCTATTTCACCCCATGCCATAAAACCATCCACAGGCACTATAAGCATTGCTGCATCTTCCAGAGTTTTCAAAATCTTGCTAAAAGTAAATTATGCAGTGGCACTAGTCACTACTTTAAGTTTCTGGATCTATATGCTGCTAATAGAAACTTCATTTTTTACATTTTGTTTTTCTGTCTAGCTGGCCAGTCTGCAGTCTGTGGGAACACTACTAAAAAGATGATGCCATTTATCTTGGCAACACTTCTCATTCTTTTCATCCAAATTCATATAGCATAGAGTATACAATCATGCTATGCTAGTTTGACATACTATTCATTTATTGATTCATTTTTAGACCTGCTTGATTTAATTTAGCATCCTAAGGGGTAATCCAATCTATTGCAGGACAAACACTAGGACACATGCTGGGACACCTTAGAGACACCAATTAACCTAATGCATGTCCTTGTAATGTGAGAAGCATCTGGAGTACCCAGAGGTCGCCTACACAGGCATGGGGAAAACAGACTTCAGATAGGCAGCATTCAAGCTGGGATACAGTGGTAATCAATGAACCATCCCTTTGAAAACACAGTCACTAGCACACAGTCAGCAGTGTTTATTATTAGTAGCGTAGTATTTCAAGCAGGTAATAGTACAGTGTTGATGGTCGCCTAACATAAATGGGTACCAACTTATACACAGACTCAGCACATATAACGTATGGAGTATGTCACAGACAAATGTTGAACCATTGGGTGCGTTTGCATGTACATCATTTAGCAGACACACATATCCAGATCAACTCCCAATTGATACAGTCTTACAATCCAAGGGTTAAAGGTCTTGCCCAAAGAGCAGACAGTGGTAGCTTAGCAGAGGTGAGATTTAAACCCTAGACCTTCAGGTCCATAGTCCAGGACCTCAACCACTACTCCAATAGTAGTCCTGACACACTTTCTGGAGTATGTATCTGTTTTAGCTGTTCAGTTACAGGGAATCACCATTCCTTGGATAATTTTGACTGGTACTTACATCACATGTTATGTCATGTTATTATGTTAACATGTTAGTAGCATATAATATCTGGTGACTGGCTGTCCCGTGGGCTTCCACTGTTGAAAATGTAAATAGTAAAAAGGCTAGAATCAGAAACTGTATTGGCCCAAATGACCATATAAGTGGGATGTACTTCATAAAATGACTAGTGAGGTGTACTTAAAAGCTAAGTGCACCCAAATTGTCAACCCTGAGTAATGCAAAGGATAAATCAAGACACATAGCTGACAAATAGTAGGTAGGAGTCCAAACTAACAGCATATAGGCACTGATCCCACACAGAAAAGTTCGTAACTGTTCAGCAAAATGATGAATCTGGGCCAAGTGCATTAAGTTATTTAAAGTAATAGACCTCTATATACAGTGAGAGGAATTATAATGATTAAGTGCTTGTGCGGTGTGTGGCACCCCCGGGAAATAAAGAAGTGCTGACCTTTAGCTATGGCAGCACTCTCTCTTATACACACACACACACACACGCGCACACAGGGAGCACACACCTGACCACGACGATGGGATAGCAGATATTGTATAGCTGCAGATCAATGGCATGACAGTGTCATATATGAAAAGGTTACACAGTTATAGCTCAGTCACCCACTAAGTGCCCTTTTTCTGACTATAGATATTTCTCTTGATCTCACACCACTGTGGTCCAGTCCCACACTTTTTTTTTTGTGTTCACAAAGTAAGTGAAATTTACAGAGGAATCACTTTTCTTTCTTCTCCTCTGTAGCACGGATGAGATCTTAGACTCACTCGTTGTTCCGGTATAACAATTATGTGTATTCATATTTTCATGTTGCTTAAAATAAACATAAAATATGCTGTGAAACACCTAAATAAAAAAAAAAAATAATAAAGCAGAGACAAGCATGAAGGAGAAATGATATTTTGCAAAATTATTTGCATAACAAAACTTGTAACAAAGATTTTATGATTGTGCTTCATAATGTAATCAACAATAAAGCATAATAGAATACAGCAGATTTTTTTTTCTAGAATAGAACATAACAAGGAAAGTAATGGTCTTAAATAGGTTATTTATTGTATTAACAAAACGACTTTTATCAAGGACTTGGACAATAAATGCAGTGGTAGGAAGGAAAAACGTATTATTTCAAAAGCAAGCAGATACTTAAAAAAATGGACTTGTGGGTTAGAAAGCTGGGATCAGTGGTTGGTCCAATTGCACAACTCAATAAAGAAAGTTAGAAGTTAGAAATTTCTTTAGAAGTGATGATCCTTTAGAGTTTTGTCATTTGGAGTAAAGAGTTTGTCTCACACAAAAAGTATCAACAGTCCTACCCAGAGTGGCTTAAACCTGATACAATCTTACAATACAAGCAATTTGTAGTCAAGGGAAGCTGCCTTGTTGCAATTTCTAGTAAACATTACTATATACAGCTTTGTGCAAAAGTCTTATGCTCTAATCCTTTATCAGTGCTCAAAGAATGCTGGTGGCTGGACATTTTTGTCTGGTGGACTATTTTCAGTCCAGCTGTGACGCTACAGTGTCTTATCCACTCTAATCAGTGCAACACACTAGCACACCACCACCATGTCAGTGTCACCACAGTGCTGATCTTCTAAAATGTATGTAGAGAAACAGATTTTGTTGTAAAGCTGCTTTGTGACAATTCTGTATTGTAAAAAAGCGCTATAGAAATAAATTTGACTTGACTTGACTTGAATGTAGAGTGCAGTGGCCAAAAAAATTTAAAAAAAGAAAAAAAAAAACAATATAAACCGATAAAATACAGAATTCCTAACACTTTTCACGGTAAACCTAACCTTAAATTTGGTCAACCTTCAACCTTAAATCATGCTGCATAGTGGTATTGACTGATATGTTTTTAAGGGCCTGGGTTCACATACTGGGTGGAACACGCAACAAGTTACAGGTATAGAGGTGCACAAGTGCTCCTGTTTCAGATGAATTCCTTGTTAAGATTTCAGACCCTCACCTGTGATCCAGACCAGGATAGAAGTAACATTTTTGGTTCACATACCACACACACTTGATGCACAACTCATAGTTCTTTTGTGTAAGAGACATCTGAACCATGAGGAAGTCTTGTTAGCTCTTTCTGGGTCTGGTTCACTTAAGGACACAAGGCTTACATTTTCCTAAGAGCCTCTATGATATGCATGATATTAAAGAGGAAGGCAGTACACCAAGTTCATTTTTCCTCTTACAGGATAAAGCCTGAAATCTTACATAAGAGCACAATTTCCTTTTACACAAAAAATTAGACGCAGGCATTTATGTTGCCTTTGCTCAGAGTGGTAATAGCTTATTTTCTGTTTCAAAGAAAGAAAATGACTAGATAGACTGGCTGGAGCTTTTGAATAACATAAAATAGTCTGAACCTATCTTAAGGGCAACATAAGAGGACAGGATAAATAAATGGGGGAGTGTTCGTCTGTGTTTTGTGCAATCTCAATGTGGATCTGACAGCTGATTGGTGCTTAGCTTAAACGAGCAGACACGGGAAGTCCAGAAAATCATACTACAACGTTGAGGAAAGGACAGCAGAGACAGCACGACAGGCAAGAAAAATGTCTGGAACAGAAACATCAAGACAGTGGGCGGTGCTGGATTAATAGAACTCTTCGCTTATGTTGCACTCCAGGCAGTAAGTAAAAGAAGAGCTGTGAACGAGGGACAGTGGGGTGTACTGAAAATCACAGTGAGACATTCCAGCTCTCTTAACATAAAAACAGCAAGGTCTTATCAGCAATGGGATTGTCCTTTATTTCCATGTTCCTAACTGCAACTCATAAAGAAACCCTCACTGAGAAATGTATCCATTTATTTAATAGAACAATGCCACCAAGAACACCCTGGTGTCTACAATCCCATGTTTGGGAAACCCTGTGCAGCACAAATACATCTGATTTGAAATGCAGGGCCAACAGCTTAGACATACTTTATCAGATTCATGACTCAGAAATGAAATCTAGAACAAACGTATCTACTATAAAGATTTACGTTTAAATCTGTTCAACGGCATAACATTTTGACCTGACGCAGACTCTGTCAGGTCTGTTTGTAGGCTACACACAATTGGCTCCATAAAATGTCGTTTCTAACATATATGGAAATTCCCATTGCTATCGCCACATTTAAATAGTTTACTTCAACCCCAAAAACCTGAGACATTCCAAAGGAGTTGGATTAAAAATAAAAAAAAGAATGTGGGAGGTGTAAGCGGGCCAAGCTACTCATTTAAGAGTTAATGAAAACTGCCACTTAGGGCCATTACAGTCACATAATGCACTGACCATGAGCACAAGGCTAATACCACAGCACTTTCAACCAGGCCTAATTATGTGCTTAAATGAGCATGAACACACTGTAGCAAACACAGCTCTCCTCCAGACACACTGGAACAAGGGGCTATTAGAGGGGATGACAAGGGGATTTCATGGGCAAGATGCACATTTTTATGCATTTGCTGCTCTAACACACCTCACACAACCCAACAAGAGCTGTGTAATTAGCTGACTAATTGAATTAGATAAGATGTGTTCAAACAGTGACAAACAGTAAAGGCTTATTGTATATATATATTCTTTGTGACATTGCTTTAACAAGGTCCTGGAGATTTTTTATCAAAAGGTT
>JAVSBV010000010.1:868245-878345 GCA_033117975.1 Parotocinclus spilosoma | reverse complement strand
TAGGATTTGTTTCTGTACTTTAGGATTTGGTCCGAATAAGTGGCTGGTCCCATTAACCGGTGGTCCTATTAACTGGAATCGACTGTATAATAATTAGATAATTACTGTACACTAGAAACCAGTCATGGTGCAGGCAGGACTAAACTGGCAGACACACTGCGCCTGTGTAATGTATTCTAATCAACAATATACTGTAAATAAACGAAGAAATAGCAGCACCTGTAAAAAAGGACGACTGTACACTGGCATAAACTGTATTTAGCACAATGGAAGCAGGTTAGCAGTTTTTAAGACAGAAACCTGGGCCAATTCTAATATGCAGATTCGACTGATCTGCCATTCATTTGATCAAATTATATACAAATTTATATACACCTGCCCTTGATCATGTACAGACAAATTAATAAAACACAAGTTTTATCAAAAGAAGACGTGACTTAACCAGCAAGCTATAGATTACAAACAAAGGATTTATCAACTTGTATTTAATTCATTTGCCACACACAGGAGCATGTCCGTTTTGTTTCCAGATTAGTTGCTGGGCCATCTTTAATCAAACTGGATGCACAAATCCAGGGCCAAACTAATGTGTTTACAAACCTCTTGGTTGTTAAAACGATATTTCAGTAAGTTTTGCTTTCCAACATATGCTGAAACTGAAACTGTTCTTGTGTTTGTAGGTAAGTAGTCATTTAGTCTGACTTTAATTTCCCCATGGTTCTCTAACAGCACACTTACCAGACCCCCTTAGCCAATGTGATGAAAACTGAGCAGTTGACTTAAATGGGTCTGCTTAAGGGGTCAACAATGGCCACCTGCTCCTCCCTGTTCAAGCACTGATATATGACTATTTTCCACACTCAAGTATGCTCGTGAGTTAATACAAGTTTGTATACATCATAAATTTGAAATGTTGGTGTTTTTTACAAAAATCGGTTTCGCTCGTAATTAGCTTTGAATATTGCCTAAAGCAAATCCCTTCCGGGGGCCCACCACATTGTTTGAATCGCACACAAAAATCCAATAACTCCAATCTGCACCGTTTGTTCTATAGGTCTGCTGTTAAACCTCAAGACATGTAAAGCTCAGTTCCAACTCAGAATTAAATCACGGTGCACTAGAGCTTAACTGTGAAGCTTAAGCTCTAGATATTTACTCGTCTTGTGGCTGACCCATACTGTTCATTTCTCGGTTTACAGGCTTTTAGTTGACTTATTGCAAAAGACAGCAGTGCCATTGTAGTAAACAAATCTTGCTGCATTGATCGGAGCTGGGATGCTTTTTGGGGGCTGCCAGGGTGCTCGTTCACCGCTTAACAACTTTCAGATGTGCCTCGCTCCCCGTTTTTCTACACTACAAAAGATTCTGTTTATGTTGATTTGTGCACAATTTCAATCTCATAATTAAAAAACCCAAACTTGTTTACTTTTTTTCAAAAGAAACATGACATTTTGTGATTGGCATAGTAAGATTATAAAACCACCAATAGAGGAACAGAACAAAATCTAACAAAATCTAACTGAATTAAAAAAAAATGCTACATTAAATGTATAGGACAACTAAAACCAACAAAACGTACCTGGTGCAAAGTTAACACTAAGAGAATAGATTCTGCAAACTGATCTGGAATTGCAGGGACATGTAGCTGTTTTACAAAGGAGATTGGCCAAAAGTGCAATTAATTGTGTGATTAATTTCCTTCTCATAATTAACATCACCGGGACTGTAAACATTTTATTATTATTTTGTTAACATTGTAGAATTTCCTCACGTTGAATTACACAAAGAAAGTTCACAAGCATTTATGAGGACACGTGGAATATCTAGAGAGGGCGGCACTATCACAAGCCTCAAGGATCAAATGTTATTTGCCCAACATGCTGGCAACACAGTGACAGTCCACATAAGAACTGAGTCCGACCTACCATTAAGCGCATATATGACGACTTTTATCTGCAGTGATGAAAGCTGCTTTCAGCCATAAACCCTTATCAGGACCATAAAGTCTGTCTGCTGTCCTTCTATGCAAACATAGCACAACCACAAAAAGCTGGGCTAACACAAATGCTATAAAAGAGGAAACATAATGGCAGTGACAGAGAGGGCACTTCAACTCACTATATAGAGCTGCTATAGAGGAACTGTATAGGAATTGTGCAGCTTTCAGTCTACACTTAGCCCCTCTCTTATTTCTCTGGCTGTCACCATCAATAACAGCGAACGTGTTTCGTCCTTGTCAATCCTAAGGCATTACTGGGAAAGATCAGACGAAGCAGATGTGCTGAAGTGCTGTGTTGGTGCCACCATCATCTGTAGGTAACGTAAAGCATATGTGTGTAAGAAGTGTGTGTGTGCGTGTGTGTGTGTGTCTGTGTGTGTGAGAGAGAGAGAGAGAGAGAGAGAGAGACAGAGAGAGTGGAAGAAAGAAATAAAGATGGAAGAAGACAGCTTATATAATCATATCACTACACAATTACCACTTAATATATGGATGTACTGTCACACATTCAACATGATACTTATTACATAGGGGTTTTATGCACCCACTGAACTCAGGTACAATTGCCCTGACAATTTGCTACACTTGGCCAAGTGTAAAACAAACAGAGGTCTGAGGTTTGCTTCAAGTGAAATCCAGCGGGGAAACACAACATGTTACAGCGATTTTCTTCAGTGATTGGCTGAACTGGTTATGTTACTTTCTCAAAAGTGAAGTAAACACTTAATCATGATTACACTTTGGTTTTAAGCTGAAATGAGCAACAAATGAGAGGTTTTATCCGAACCATGGATCACTTTCAAGTTACACACAGCAAGGGACAAAAGTCTGCGAGCACTAGTGAAATTGCTTGTTTGGATCTTTGTGGTACTCTGGGTACTCCGGTTTCCTCCCACAGTCCAAAGCCATGCTTGTTAGGTTAATTGGTGTCTCTAATGTGCCTCTAATGTGGTAGTGTGTGTTTGAGTGCGTGATGAAATGGCACCCTGTCTAGGGTTGTTCCTGTCGTGCGCCCTATGCCGCCAGCTTGGCACCGGCTTGCCCGCGACCCTGTCCAGGAGCAAGTGGATGAGAAAGTGAGTCAGTGGGATCTTTGTGGAAAAGGATTCATGCTATGGAGTTCATGCTGCCATTACAGTAAAACCATTTTTCTGTTTTCCCCCAAATATTTGACTTTTTGCTCAACGTATTATTCTAATTATACGATATGTAATAACGAAATAACAATAAATATACGAAATGTAATAAATAAATAAAAAATTTAAATAGATTTATAACATACAAAATCTAAAATGCAGATAGAGGCAATTTAAATTATTAAATTCTTAAAGTATTGGTTAACACTTTACATTTTAAAAATAAACCGTGGTGTTGCACAGGGACCTGGGGACAAGCTTTGCTGTCGGTGTGGACACATTATCCTCATATGTCCTCCAAGTACTCCCATGTCCAGGAAGCTCACCACTGCATTACTCCAGATGTGTTATCATGTGACGTGCATGTGTGAAGCCCCAACAAAAACTGGTGCCCTGTCCTTAGTCAGTTTGTTTCCATTTTTTTTACTGTCAAGGTCAAATGTAGAGATAAACAAACTTAATATCTATATGTATACATAAACTGCTCACAGAAATTAGGGGACATTTTATTGTGGGTATTTCATTTTAAAATATCTTCTAATTTTTGTGAGCAGTCTTTGCATATATTTCGATATACATTTTATTTTGACTTAAGTGAGCAACTTTCATTGTCCTGCACCCCCTGACAAATGAACCCCCTCCTTTAAAAAACTACATTTGCAACATTTTCCAACAGTGGAAAACAATGTTTTTAGAGATTTGTTTTGTCAGTGCATAAACAAGAATTTTAACCAAAAAACAGCAAAAAATATTTTTATTAGGTTGTACCCCATAACCCACTCTACAAAATGTCTCATTCCAGATGCCAATGTTTGTAGAAATGTACAAAAATACTAAAATGTAGTAAAAGTAGACTGAGACAAGACCATTTACAATGCATTATGGGAACGTTAGTTCTTTCTATTACAAAGGGCTTGAGAGCTGGAAAAGTTTATATCCCAAGTACTAGGCTAACTATGGTGCCTTCTATTTAAAGTTTATGTTCTTAAAGCCAAAGGTAAACATTGTAAATGTTTCCTGGTCTGGTATTGTTTTGTGTTATGTTGTGCATTAGAACCTTTATGTGTATCATTATATGATGGTTATGAGTAATCTAACAAGCCTGGCACCTGGGTATTGTTATGACTGCTTCTTTATCATTAAGTCAAGACACCTATTAGACAGGAAGGATCCACGTGAGTGGAAAACCAACAGATAATGCTATTTCTGCATGTAAGTGCAGATTCTCAATGCCGAGATGCATCTCAGTGATTCTAAGGCCTTTTAAGCTGTGAGCAGAGTATTACTGACCTGACCTTTAAAGTAACCAACTCTTATCCTGAGGCCATCAATCTAACAATCTAACTCTGCTATCTCTTTGGTAGCCATGACAACTTTATCTAGGATTTAAGACAGCAGCATTTACAGACTAACGAGCTCATCATTTGATCTGATCTTCAGATATTAAAAGAGGACAACACAATTAACGTAATAGACAAAATTGTCCCAATTTTAAGAGCCCTAACCAAGTTTCCTCTTCTACATTCAGCTTTTACTTCAAAAACTAAATCTAAGCTTTTACAGCATAGAAATTTCACCAAAATTGGGCAACATCAAACCGCTATATGATGTCCTTGCTTTAAAAAACCAGCAGCCACCAATGCTACATATTATGATTTTGAATATATTTTGCTTAATGCTATCTTAATTAATTCACTGGATTTAAGCCTAACATAATCCTTGTTAATGTAATTGGTCTAAACAGTTAATTGAATTGTAATTTAATTAACTACTTTTATTTCATTCATTTTTTTTTCTGAGACCACAGTTTGATCCATATAATCATAATACATTTACATTTGTATACATGGCAAACATACAACATACAATAATTACAAAACACACTTTGTAAATCCGTTTTCATTGCCTCATATATGGACACCAAGTTATACAACTCTGTGTTTCTGGACTCTATCATTATGTATAATTTTTTAAAGCGTTGTGTTTAATTACTGGTATTAAAGCATAATGTAATAATGTGTAATTCAGTTACCTAACTTGACTGTGTTTGATCTTGATTTTAGTGCCATGGAGCAGTGTTAACCATTTAATAAATGCTGAATCCTGCTGTTGCAGAAAAGTAAAAAGTGTGTGTGTGTGTGTGTGTGTGCGTGTGTGTGTTCCTACTGCAGTAGCTCCTACTACAATGCAACTCATGTTCACAAGTTCAAAGAAGTTTTTCTTAGATGTTGTAGGTCTAGTTTAATATACTATTTAATTTGGCAGTACACGTTGTGAAAAGCAGCCCTTATCTATTTTTGTTAATGTCTGAGTTCAATAAGCAAATAATACTTTTAACTTAGCTCCAGATTAAAATTCAGGAGGACTACACAATCAACACAACTTGACAAATTCCCAAAAGCGATCCAAACCTTAGGTACCCTAACCAAAATCTATTTCTCATACTGTCTGTTTGACTTAAAGTCGAATATTTTGACAGGAAACAGAATGGTGGAGTATATAATTTTTTACTTTAATGTGGTGAACACACAAGCTGCAGTTTAAAATCTACTGCACTTTCACAATTCTTGTCATTTGCCTATTCTTGGCTTTTTCCCAAACCACATACTAAATAGTTTTACATAACAACACTCATTTGGTAAAGTGTTTAGTTTGGCAGTATGTGGTGTAACAAGCAGCCCTTGTCTGCCTTATTGTTGACAACAAGCTGCCAAATAAGACTTTCATTCAAATGTCCTGTTTATTGCCTTTAACTTAAACTCTTCTCTTCTTTAATTCAGCTTTACACTAGTTACCGCAAGTTAACAAGTGTTCGGAGAATGTATTATCAACGTTTATGACATTTAGAACTCCACGCTTAGATAAGATATGCTATTGCAACTTGTATCTCCTTTAGTATGTCAGCTTTCTTTAATATGATCTCTGAACACCAGGCTTGTTCCCGGAGATCTGGAGATTCTTATCTTCCTATAAAATGTACTTGCAGCCTTAATTCAACACATCTGCTTCACATCAATCAATAAACTTAATTTCACCTTTCTTGGATTGGGGGTAGACTAGTTTAGCAATTGTTTGTATGCCACTGACAATTAGCCAAGTAGGTTCAAAAGTTTGGGTGCTCCTGGATAACCAGTTTTCTTGATTATTAAAGATTGGATGAAACAATTGAATTGAGGTTCATTTGTCCACATTTAAACCAAGTTTATCCTACTCTGGGTTTCCGTATTCTATCCCGGTACTCAGTGTAGAAGAAACCATGCACTGGGCTAGGGTGGGGGTTGCTGTTGCAGTGTCAGAGGATGATCCCTCCACATCTGGCCTCCCCTTTCTTAGATCTATAAATTGAGGCTATGGGTGATTGATTGTCCTCAAACGCGATAGACTATGCCTGAAATAGGCGAAGACAATGGTCCCATAGACCAGCAACAGCATAACAGCAAAAGTCACATTTGAGTTCACTACAGAGGCTACTCGAACTTTTTATACCATAAAAAAAAGCAACAAATACAATTTGACCAGGGGTGAACAAACTTTTGCCAAACACCATACATGGACTGCTACTTTGACATGACCAACCCTTTTGCCCTTTTCATTTTCTAGAGCAACAGGCTGGCTGATTTTTGTGTGCACTGGTGCATGGTCTGTCTAGCTGACTTCAGCACTGTGAGTCGCCAATTAGCAGACCATTCCAAACTATGTTGGAACATCCAGCAGAACAAGCCGGGCACAGCACGGTGCTTTCTGTGGCTGTGCGAGCAGTGTTACATGCTATTCCTGTTGCTCTCAGAGGAAATGTTGCCGATACGTCATTGCACAAGCCGCCTGGGAACGACTCGGGTGTGGAGGGCAGTGTTGGGACTGGATGGTCTGAGGTTGAAGGGACTTTTCATTCCTCGCTCTCTTACGCTGCCAGATCAGGCCTCACCCTGACGAGACCTCCGGAATGCTAACAGCGTGGCTTTGCGGTTGGTTTAAAAAAGAAGAGGTTCAGGGAATGGCAGAGGACAACATGTGTTGGGAGTAAACGAGGGGCAAGTCAGAATAGGTTTTATAGGCTGAGTGAAGCTTGTATACAAGGAATTTGACTTGGCAGACACTCAAGTTGTAACTCAAGACAATCAAAAACTGGTCTTTGCTCTATGTATATAATACCGCCCAGGACTAAGCAGAAAGCAAACAAAATATGTACAGTACAGCATTAGAGGTGAGGTCCTCTTCATGGCTATTTTACTCAAAACACAACTCTCCTTATTTTATTACAATCTCCTCTATGATGGTATGACGTGCCTAATGGAGGTACCCTATCACCGTTTTGGTAAACGTTTTTCCAGTTCTCAGTGCATGTGCCAAAACCAGCTAGAAAATAAGCAAGCGTAGGTAAATAAAGCTGTAGATGAATACAGCTTTGGTTAGGTTGCGTGCGACGTGGAGACCCAGTGGCTTCTCGGTAGTGCATTTTTCTCTGACAGCATCATTAGGCAAAGCGAGTGTGGCCTCAGAGCCACATTCTATCAATAAAGAAGCAGAGACAAGCGGCGGCCAGCCAAAAGCTGCCCAGGAGAGGGTGGCTGAGCTGTGGGTGCAAGCGGTGACTGGACTTGGGCCCGGATCTGGCTCTCAGACAGCCTGCCATCCATGGATACACAACTCAAAACTTTCTGTCTCTAGCGTAATAAATCTATATGTTGGGATGGATAATGCCAGACAAAGGATTTTAATGCAGCACAAAGCCTGCATGCAATGGCTCATCATCCCATTTTGACACAAAAACAGACATGTAGATATTTTTTATAAATTTATTAAAAAAGAAAAACTGAAATATCACATGGTCACATAAGTATTCAGGCCCTTTGCTGTGACACTCATATTTACCTCACACGGTGTCCATTTCTTCTTATCCTTCTTGAGATGGTTCTGCTCCTTCATTGGAGTCCAGCTGTGTTTAATTGAACTGATTGGACTTGATTAGAAAAGTCACACACCTGTCTATTTAAGATCTCACAGCTCACAGTGCATGTCAATGCAAATGAAAATCATGACGTCAAACGAACTGCCCAAGGAGCTCAGAGACAGGATTGTGGCAAGGCACAGATCTGGTCAAAGTTACAAAATAATTCTGCAGCACTCAAGGTTCCTAAGAGCACAGTGGCCTCCATAATCCCTTAATGGAAGAAGTTTGGGACGACCAGAAGTTTTCTTAGATCTGGCCGTCCAGCCAAACTGAGCAATTATAAGAGAGGAGCCTTGGTTAGAGAGGTACCCAAAAATCACTGTGCCTGAGCTCCAGAGATGCAGTAGGGAGATGGGAGAAAGTTCCACAAAGTCAACTATCACTGCAGCCTTCCACCAGTCGGGGTTTTATGGCAGAGTGGCCCGACGGAGCTGAAAGCCCGCATGAAGTTTGCCAAAACCACATGAAAGACTCGAAGACTATGAGAAATAAGATTTTCTGGTCTGATGAGATGAAGACTGAACTTTTTGGCGTTAATTCTAAGCGGTATGTGTGGGGAAAACCATTCAGTGCTCATGACCTGCCCTATACAATCCCAACAGTGAAACATGGTGGACGCAGCGTCATGCTATGGGGGTGTTTTTCAGCTGAGGGACAGGGCGACTGGTTACAAATGAAGGAAAGATAAAAGATGAATATATATGAGAATTTAGTCCTGTAGTATATATGAGTAGCTGAGTGCACAGTATTAGCCAGTGTGCAGCACAAAAACTTGTTACTCCAGGATTTTTTATCATGCAGAATTTGAAGTTAATTTTTTTTACTCATGAATTTCCTCTTTCTGACGCCTTATCACAACTTGGGGATGATGATTTGTTTGTTGCTGCAGAAATCGACACTCATCACACCAGACAATGTTTCTTCACTATTGTCCAATTTGGTGCGAATTGTTCCGCCATTTGCCTGTTTGTAGCTCACAGGAGTGTATCCAATCTGCTTCAAGGTTTGCTTGAACTGCTGCTTACTTGGTATTTTCTGAAATACTCTAACCACCCTGTCTAGCACCAACAATCACCTTCATAGTCACTTAAATAAAATGTCTTCCTCATTTTAATTCTCGGTTTGAACCTTGGTATAAATGCCCAAATGCAGAGTTGCATTGTGATTGGCTATGTGATTGGCTGATCAGATATTTGTATTAACAAGCTTTACAGAGATTTCGATTGTTTGACATAGACGTACATGTTGTCGTTCTTGAAGACTCAACAACCTGCCCATAATTAGAAACAAACATTTTCCGCTTGTGGCTCTGCTTATATAACTCGTCTGAGAAAATACAGAGGAGGAAAATGCTAGCAAGACATCATTACCATCTAGCTCTGTCTCAGACGAAGTAAAGTGAAACGGAGAGGGTGGCGTGAGAACCTTAGGATGAGTGCGGCTCTATTCTGAGTCCATTCGATCTCGCCTGTAATCTTTCATTACAATCACTTTGTATTTCACAGACTTCCTCGGCTGGTTTTCTTTCTAATTCACATATTATCCAAAGCCTGAGATTAGCCTTCTTCCTCTGAATGTACGCTCCCAAATCACTGGGCCAGCCAGAGACTCCAAACCATCATCAATAGAGGATAATCCTAAATAAGAGTCCATTTTTATTTTCACTGCTTGACCATGAAAGGCACCCAAAATACGAACAGAACTGGTGAGAATGGTATGATTTTAAAGACCTGCTTATACGACACTTGCTTATACGACAGCACATTTTGTCACTAAACACAATGTTTGATTTAACAGTGCTAACTAGCTTTACCCAATAATTAATACCACGTAAAATTTATATTTTACATTCATATGTGTTGTTATGGTAACGACTGTTATATTTTAAGTAAGACATTAAAATATATAAAAGTAGGTAAGACATGCTGAAAGTATTGTTACTGAATTATTACAAATCATTAAATACATTCAGTTAAAGCACATACTTTGTGTGCTATATGGGTAAACATTTCTT
>JAVSBV010000010.1:824414-844986 GCA_033117975.1 Parotocinclus spilosoma | reverse complement strand
GAGGCCCTTATCCAGAGCGACTTATAACTGATACAGTCTTACTTTGTATCAGCAACTGATCCAAGCAATGTTGGGTTAAGGGCCTTGCTCAGGGACCCAACTGTGGCCGAGGTGGGATTTGAACCCTGGACCTTCTGGCCCATAGTCCAGTGTCTTAATCACTGGGCCACCACAGTCCCACAATGTAAAGTTTACATTTACATTTACATTTACAGCATTCAGCAGACGCCATTATCCAGAGCGACTTACAACTTATACAATCTTACAATCCAAGCAATTGTGGGTTAAGGGCCTTGCTCAAGGGCCCCACTGTGGCAGCTTGGCAGAGGCGGGATTTGAACCCTGGACCTTCTGTGTGCTCCAGAGTCCAGCACCTTAACTGCTAGGCTACCACAGTAGTGGTATTAGTATTATTATTATATTCTTAGCAAAACTAAGGCAAACTTTTAAAGGAAAATGATACTGATGATTCTGTTTCCCTTTTCCCTTCACCACATACCTTTACCATAAATATAATTATAAATTTGAAAACATAATTTCAGATTTTGCGGAACGTGAACGAGCCAAAATGCACAGTCTGAACGTCTGACTATTCAAAACAAAACGTGTTCACTGATTGGACACTGAAGGAGAAGAGAAATAACTTTCTCCCTGTTGGTCAATCTGAGTATACATTTTATTTATGCATCAAAAGTACAGATTTATTGTTTGAATCGATTGCTGATATACAATAAGTTTCATTTTAAATTAAAGTTATAAATCAGACAGACACAATGGAGTTGGCTGGCCTCAACATCAATTTCTGAGTCTACCTTACCACGGACCCGTAACAAGACAGAGGTCAAGACCGAGACAAGAATGCAACAGCTTATTTATGGTTTCGAGACCAAGACTGGACTTGAGTACTACAACACTAGCTAAGCCACTTATCTTCAAAACCAGTGGCAATACGTTTAGCGAACCCATGTGGGTTCCTAATGAAAATTCAAGGATATATTTTGTATAAGGCTCATCATTCTAGCAGAACGAGTACAAACTCAGATGCACACACTATAAATCATGTAGTTCCTAGTAAAACCATGGCAGTCCAAAGAACTCTCACTGCACATTGTGAATTATAATTTGAGACTTATTTGCATAGACTGTGAATGGCTCAGCAAGAATAATTAGATTTTTTACCTCACAAAAGCTACTCGTAGCTGTTTTCTGTCATTTTCAAATGCAAACAAAAAGCAGGGAGCTGGCCTTGGCTGGATATGGGCTAAACCAAGTGGGCTGCCAAATCAAATACTGGTCAGGGGTCCCAAAAGGTCACAGCTATCTTTGGGGGAAATTGTTTCTGATGTTAAGGTCAACAAAATTCATAAGGGGCAAAATAAGAGTACTTTTGAACAGAACATGTACAGGTAATGAGATATGAACGGATACATCCAGAGATGCTTCCAGAGATGAGAAAAGCAGCAAAACATGGTTTTACCCTACAGGGAAACACATACTACACACATGTGACTTAAATATGGCATAGGTGGTAATGAGCTTCACTTCCCAAGGGAGCAAAGGTCTCACTTTTGACCTTTTGCAGTGACCAGCACGTTCGAGCCAGACTTAGACAGGAGGCAGGAGGGTCTAAAATCGTTAGTCATTTCCACTGTGAAGAGTAAGCCAATAGTTTAACTGAACCCACCAGTTTGAAATATATACACATTCAAAATCAATTCAAAACTGTAGACTGAGTTCATCAATTCTTATTAATTGTTCCTAAAATAATGTCAACCACTTTATTGTGAAATTGTGAATATTAAGATGCATATAATTTGCAAACAGGCTTTTTATTCCCACTGAAATTGTTTGGCATGGTACAAGTCCTTTATTATGACCAAAACATATAAGACTTGCTAGACAAGTCAACATGTTTTAGAAAAAAAAAAAAAAAAAGTTATAACAAACACATTAAACCCAAGAATTTATGGCTCAGTTTATTTGGAGAATCTGACTAAAATAGTTGAGGTTAAAATAGTTACTTACTAAAATAGTAAGGTTAAAAAGCTGCTTAAATGACTTATATTGATTTTCCTGAACAGCTAAATCCCTATTAATTAATTTACATTGGTTTTACAGTCTCCACCCAGTCCAACACAGGACATTTCGAAAATGGAAGATTTTGGGATCAAGTCACTTTGCAATAGGAATAATGGACTTTATTACATGAGGTAGTTTTAAAAGTTTTCTATATCATTTTTATGTTACCAGGCCACAATAGCTGCAAATGTCCCCCAAAAGGCCTCATTTCATAAAGGAGAAAAGGCATCCACAACTCGCAAAAGCCGCAAGAGCTAACTAAGAAAGTAGCACTGCAGTGCGGGCGGTTTGAGGTCTTTGTATAGCCGCTGTCAGTCCCATCCTGCTGTGTGTAAGACTGGACACACAGGCTCTAATATGTAAATATTTGAGGAGGATTAGGTGGTTGATTGCTGGAGACTACACACGACATTGTGCATGAGTCGGCGTGTGTAATTATGGTTTAACGCTGCAAATCAATGAGTGACAGCGTCTTTGTTGAAACGAGAAAGAACTGGATTAGAAAGGCTCAGCACTAAGGCCTGATCATTATTAAGCTTCTCATGCTAAAGAAATCTGTGAACCTACTCCAAATTCTCACAAGTAAACGCAGTCTTTATTTAACCCATATGAATAAAAGCATGTATAATGAGTGTTACGACGACACTAGGCATATAAAAGACAAAACAACACACACTGGAGGAGTCCTAAACAGTTTCGGCTCGCCACAGAAGACTTAATTAAAACATCAAACCTGAGAATGTATTTTTTCTCATCAGCTATTTCATTCATTATTTTTCGATACTCCTTACTCAGAGCAAGACCAAAGACACTCTTAAATAAAACAGAAGATTTTGAAATTGACATGTTCATGATACTCGCATCTCTTTTCTCAGG
This sequence comes from Parotocinclus spilosoma, assembly GCA_033117975.1. Lineage (NCBI taxonomy): Eukaryota > Metazoa > Chordata > Actinopteri > Siluriformes > Loricariidae > Parotocinclus > Parotocinclus spilosoma. The sequence goes on along the minus strand of JAVSBV010000010.1, from coordinate 842,031 downwards.
CTTATTTGAGGAGAAAGCCCACAGTATATACTAACTATCATTCCATTTTTTGTCCAATATATGTATAAAAGAATTAACGTATACTTATTGCATATGTTATTTCTTTTCACATAACAAGCCCAATGTTACAATGGTATGCATTACCATTTTAGTGCTGTGCAAAAGTCTTAGATTTGTTGTTTTAGCAATTAAATAATGACCATATAAAAGATGTCAATGGCTTGTCCAAAAAACATTCAACCTTTGTCACTTCATTCCATTCTTTGTGAGCTTTAACATATCTTAGCCTTTTCACCCTGTTCCCTTTCCAAAACATAGTGCTTTCTTTGCTGCTATGCTTCCAAAAACATGAATCCTTATCAAGCTTATTTGAACTGTAGAACAGTCAACTCGCCTTCCAGATAAAACTATCAGACGTTGCTATTGCTTATGTGGAACGAGAAGTCACACTAAATGCTTGCCACGGTGGCATTTTTTTAATTTGGCATAAAAATGTTCAAAATTTTCTGGTATTCTAATAAAGAGACTGATAAATTTTTACATAAGATCATTATATGCTTAAACAGTGCAATAAGCTAAAGTAGTGGTACATCTAATCTAATGGTGGCCTAAGGCTTTTATACAGTACTGTTTATTAGTAAAATAGATCAAGCCCAAAACGACACAACACTGTGCATTTAATGGGCTACACAAGAAACTTTATTTAGCAGGTAACAAAATATGGAATAACTTTCCCTTTGATTTCTTGTGACAGTCTATCAGAAAAACTAAAAGATTTGTAGAAAAACATTTCCCAGTTAGTTTGTTTTTAATTAATTAATTAATTAATTAATTATTCATTCATGCATTCCTTATCTTTTCCGCTTATTCCACTTGGGGTCGCGGGCCAGCCGGTGCCCACCCGGCAACTCTGGGCGCAAGGGCAGGAACAACCCCAGATGGGGCGCCAATCCATCATAAGGCAGACACACAGTCATGCACACAGTCACACACTAAGGGCCACTTTAGAGACACCAATAAACCTAACAGGCATTCCTTTTGGACTGTGGGAGGAAACTGGAGTACACGGGGGAAACCCACACAGACACAGAGAGGGACATGCAGACTGCACACAGAAAGGACACAGGACGCTCCACCCTGGGATTGAACCTGGGACCTTCTACCCACCAAACACCACTGCCCTCTGTTTTTAATGTGAGCCCAAATATTCTATCTTTAAATATAGATTCTGACCAAGACAAAGCACATGCCTTGTTGAAGAGTAGCATCTGGTCATTCTTCTTTAAAAAACAACTTGGACACAGGTTTTCTGCAACCCCTTAATTCTGCAACATTAATTAACTTTTCACAGTGAAGCATTTCACTATAATTAACAGCTGAAAAAGTTCAACACCTCTTCATCCATGCTTAACCCTGGTAGAAAAGCAGTCAATTCTGGGTCTCTGGAGCATCGCTATACAACTCAAATCATGAGTCATCAATCCATACACTCTTCTGACCCACTCTGAATCCATATTCATCTTTATATTCAATTTTGTCTATTATATTTTTCCCTGAGCAGTGAATTTTTATTCTTTAAACACAAAACCTGTATTACCAACCTTCTTGTAATTGTTTTTTTTAAGAGACTTGTTTCTGAGCCCATTTTTGGCTGAATTCAAATGATGGACACTATGGCACAAGGTATATTATTTCATTTAGTATGGCAAATTTTAAAAGGAAGTACATGAAATTTGTGTGCACATTTTCCGAGCCTGTAAAATCACTGCATGTCAACAGGCATCCACAAACTGTAGCCGAATTGCTCACCCAGTTAGTGGAAGTGGAACAATGGTGGAATCCTTTCTTGAAAGCACTAGAGGTGAAATAATACATGAGCGATTTTTTTACATATATATTTGCAATGCGCCTAAGCGAACATGCATCCATTGCTGTCAAAGACTAGAGTTGAGTGTAATGTGAAATAAAAAGTAAGGAGCGATTCACGGCGCACGTGGACAGCTTGATGCTAATATCATCTGAAAGGTTGCTTTTTCATGCAGGGAATAAAAAGAACTTGAAATAACAAATGTCACGACGTGTCCCATCAGGCTGCTAGAGAGTTTTCCCTCAAAGGAGAGGAAATGAAGGAAATGAAAGCTGGAACGTTGACACATGGATTCGTGTCAGTGGACAGGATATAAGATAATTTAGGAATATCGTGTCAGAGCTGTTCTTATACATTGTACTACACAGTAGCTCCAGAAGCAGTCCTAATTACCTCAGATGGCTCATTTGGGATCAGTTATGCTCTTCATTTTCTATTCTCTTCTTTAAAGATTCACTGTCATCCCATCACAGAGAAAATGCAAACATCTATAGAAACGATCAATTCCAACTGGGTCAAACAAAAGTCCAGAATGGGCCCAGCTTTTTCACCACACAAACTATGACATGGACAAACACAGTAATGGGTACGCATTCTCTTCTCACAATCTCACAGATATCACAGTACAGACATTTGGCTGTTTAGTGTCAAGTACCAGATACACTTATTAGATACATTTATATAGTGTGGGGGCTAAAAGTCTGAAACCACTAAAGTAAATATTACATTTCTTACCTTTAAATGTATGAATATTGTATAAATATTTCATTACAATTAACATAATTAGAATAACAACTTGGGTAAATAGTTGCATTGTTCAAAAAATCTGCTCCAAACATAATAACTTATTCACATTTTTACATTCCCCCTTTTGCAAATGACAGTGACCTCTTAAGCTGGCATGAACTACACAAGATTCTGATGATACATGATGTTATCCCAGCATGATTCCTAAATATTCCAATGCACATTTTGTGATTTATTTGGGTCTTCCACTGTCCCCATAGTTGCGTGATGGGGTTTAGGTTAGGTACTTGTTCAGAAAAGTACATGACAGCCAGGACTGCTTGATCATCTTTATTTTTTTTTTTTACATTTTTAAGTAGTTCTTGCAAAGCTTGGAAGTGTGTTTTGGGTATTAATACTGCTGCATCATGCATCCTTCTCCTCAAAGATCCAAACAAGCATTTTAATAGTGGTCTCAGACTTTTGGCTTCCATGGTAGGTGTACATACTTACCAATTTGCCACACCAGCCCAGTTTGCAGATGTACAGTTAGACCTCCACTTCCTTCACAAATAGGCGTTCATAAGGATCAAATTCTGACAAGTCCAGCCTGTTAGCTAAAAATTTGGGTTGAATTGCTTTTCTCAGCCTCAGCACAGATGCCAATTATTGTCACACAGACTTGCTGACATAGTTTATTATTTTGGCTTACTAAAATATTGAAACAAATCATCAATGTGCAGCTGAATACAAGTACACTGTTTTATAACTTACAATATTTTGACTTTACAATGCAAATCCGATTATAAACATAAATGCACATTAAGCACAAACTGTATATAATTTTACTTTATGACTAACTTCAATTTCAAGTCAAACTGTAGTTTCAAGTTTTAAAGTTTTAAACTTGTTTTAGGAACATAAGCAGTTGGCAATGGGAACGTAGTCAGGTGGCAGGAGTGCCGAGCGCTGGGAAATGCAAGCGTGCTTGCGATCATGTTTAAATGTGTTTATTATTGGCTGGGCTATGATATAAAGAGTATATATTAAACTCCATAATTTATGATTAATTCGTCTTACAATCAGAATGTATCCCTATCATAAAACAGGGAGTACTAGGGGTAACTTAATGCATGCAACCAGAATAAACGATTTGATTCACCTCTGTAATAAGAGCAGTATATTTACAGTGTTTATTATAGTGATAGTGGCTACAACATAACCATTACCTTAAAATTAACCATTGAATTACCTTGACATTTAGGTTTTTTGCAGATATCATGGAAGTGGAAGATGTAGATAAAGCTAAGAAGCCATTTGCAACACTGTCTACATTAGCTATTTTGCTGCATCATTAGAAGGAATTATAAAGATCTGCCCATGTTATTATAAAAACAATTTGTGGTGAGATGTGCCCATTACATTTATTGTTTGGCTACATTAACCTTGTAGCTCCAGTTCAAAACTATAGAGACAGCACTTGTAACACTAGAGAGCAAACATGTTTTATCTACTACATTGTTTACAATGTTTAAATAGATTTTTTTCCTTTTGAATACATACATGCTATAACTGAAGTAGAACGAACTAGACATAGCCATGAAGAAGGAAGAGAAAGCAAAGCAGAGCTGCAGAACAAAAGCTATATTCAGGTCAGTAAGGGGATTATTACATGGTAGAGTGAAGCAAGTGATTGCGAGCAGCTGAGTGGACAGCAGTGGTCATTTTCACTGGGTCAGCAGGGACATGGGGTCAGCTAGTGGGGAATTCCAGGAGGGCATGCCTCAGCCCCACGGGACATGCATGCACTGAGAAACGTTTAACGTCTGTTTGAAAGTAGGTTAAATTCAGGAATCTGGGACAATGTGGGCAGCCTGTGGTAGGGTGACTGGCACAATCAGTATAAAGGAGGGAGGGAGGGAGAGAGAGAACGAGAGAGAAAGAGAGAAAGAGAGAGAGACAGACAGAGACAGTACACCCAAGCAGTGGTAGCTTGGCAGAGGCGGGATTTAAATCCTGGACCTTCAGGTATATAGTCCAACGCCTTAATTGCTAGGCCACCATAGTCCATGTTGAGTATGTAAATGAAAATAGGGTGACAGATTTGTGCCTACTCATTAAAAGTAGAACTCAGGATCCTGGAGCTGTGCTGTACCAAAACTACAACTCTGCCACCATCATGTCCCAATCACTGTTTATATACACAAGGCCTAATGAAAGATCCCACAATGGTTTCACTTAATTAGACCCACATTCAGTCTCAGTTTTTCGCTAGCAGATTATACATTCTATCATAAATGTTTTCCCATTGGCTTCTTACATAACACAATGACAGACTAATAGGTAAATAGATATAACAACAAATACATCTGCAATATTTCTTCTGTGAATTACTTAAAGATGTGAACACAGTAAGGGAACTGAAAACACTAATGGGGTTATTTTGTTTGTTTATACAATCCGGAACCAATCAAAATTCTTACTTTGAGACACTTAAGTGAATGGACTAGCAAAAATCAAATAAACAAAATGTTCCATTTACTCAAAATGTACTTAATCAGATCATTCATGTTTTGTGCCCAGTGTTTGCTTCTGTAATTTTGCACTCAATCAGGAAGGCTAACACGTAATGGAAACGTCTTATCACATTTTTTCTGTATTCATTTATCCACATTTTGTCTTAAATCACATCCAGTTGTTGAGTCCTTTGATCTGAAAGTTACAGATACAAAAAGGAAGTTCAAGAAATTAAAAACCTTTCTATAAATAGTGCTAACACGAGCTAAAACCAAGCTGTACTTCAGTACGAAACCACCTAGTCAGAAAATCGCAGTAAATGTTAAAAAGCTGCACACACTGAATCTTTATGTTTTGTGAAAGTCAATAGAACAACAAAAAATAATGCTAATGTGTCACTCCTGTGTTGTTGTCTATGCCTCACTTTAGTTAAAATGCCATTTAGTTGTCTGTCAGGGTGTGAGGCAAAGCACCACGTTAACACATCTGTTCCCAATCGTACACAGCAGAGGTGCTATGTCACACATCTCGGTACACTAAACAAATGGGTCTCACTTGCTCTTTAACACCCACTATAATGAATCCATCATGATTGTACAAGAGCGGTCATCCAAGAGGAGACAAGTCTAAAACAACCTCCAATGACTGCTCTTTAAACACAACATTACACCAACAAATCCTACCAAGCTGCAAGCCATTAGAGGCCAAATCTGGGCTTGGGGCAGCAAGGCAGCCAGGCGTTTGAGGCACATGGTTGCGTGCAGCCACGATGAGAAAATAAGAAAATAAGTCAGGAAATAAATGAGGAGTTGTAATGTGAATGGATGGGTTGTTTTATTTCCTCGTGCATTTGCGTGCATGTGTGTGCACTGGGAGGTGGAGGACTATTTTGTTTGCCTAATAGCTGACAGATTGACTGCTTGTACGAAAGTGAGTCATGGGCGTCAAGTGCCAGAGTTCAAGGCACGCAAAAAAGAATCTATTTAGGTGTGCTGCTCGTCTTAGGTTTATTTCTCTTAGTGACACTAAGGGTTTTTTAAAGGATGGTAATTTATAGAAATTAAATTGTAAAGCAAGTTCAATTAAATAACTGTATAAAGACCACAATAAATATAGTAAGTATAGTATATACTGTGAATATAATGTGTGGACTATTCTACTCCTCTATCCCACTATTCAAACCACTAATCCACTTAAGCAAAGAAATAGGTAAATAAAAGAAGTAGATGATGAGATCAATGGCTTTCTTACCTGTTCCTACAGCTTCCAATGTTTCTTTATTCAGTGGTAAATCAGGAACATTTTATTTCACTGCATACAGTAGTAAGCCAAGATATTTCAATATTTCATATTTTATTTGTTAATAAACATCAATTCCTGCATTTCAGGCCTGCAATACATTGTGATCATTTACAAAGTGGTAAAGCACTTAGTAACTACTTTGTAAATGTTCACAATATACGTTTTCATGTATCTGCGAGCCCTGAGAAGTCAACACTGCTTCTGGAGATGGTTAACATAAAGTTTCTGAACAGTAAAGTTTTAAGTGGCATTTTCGAATGTAGCTCTGTATTGTAGTGCTTGACTAAAATACTCCATTGCCCATGTGGTTCTATGAGCAATTGATGAATGATGATTCTTTATGCAGTGCTGTCTGAGGGATCAGAGGTCATGTGCGTTCAGTTTAGGCCAAAACCCTTTATGCACAGAAATTCCTCCAGATCTGCACTGTAGAGGAAGAAATATGGAAATCCCTTTAATTCTTTCTTTGAAAAAACAACAACTCTTCTTTGAGAGTCTCTGCAGTTTAAAGTATCCTCATGGACACTGCTTTTGCAGCAAATCATGATTACAGTCGCATATTTGCAATTGCAAAATTATTATTTTTTATTTGCCCCAATACTGTGCCTCAGTTGCCCCAAATGTGTTGGTATGTGTTGCAGGCTGTAATTGTGGTTTATTAACAAATTAGTTGACAAGTCAAAATGTGAAATAACTATGCCTAAAATTAAATAAAAGTCCAAGTTAATGTGAGACATGTTTTAAAGTTGTATTTCCATACTGTCAACTTTTTTCTGTTTTGGGGTTGTACATTATAATGTTAAACATTAAGAAGAAATACACAGTATTTGTGTGGCATTAGATAACGTGCACTGTAAACACCGTGGAAATCCACAGATAAAAGTATCTCACAGGTAAAAGAACATGCAAACTCCTCGACTGCTTCAAAATCTCATCCTTGAGGCAACTGTGTCAACCACTGCATCAAAATTCAGCATTTGTGTCTTTGATCGTCACCATGTTGACGAGTTACTAAAAAAATTTGGTCATTGTCACACTTCAAATTTATACCACAAAAAAGTTTCTAACCAGCAAAATCCAGAAAGGTAATAAATAAATATTTAAAAATGGTTACATCAACGATACGTCAAATGCATTTGTAGAAGTGTAACTATCTATAACTGATAAATAATTCAAATTGATGAATAGTTATGAAAATATGGTATGGTTTATATTTTTTCTTTATTTTATTAATAATATGCTTAGGTTAACCAAAGGTCATTTTCAACCATTCCAACTTATCTTTTACAAAGATGCAAATACAATCTGCTGACTGTCTATTGTAACCTGTTAAGATTTCAATCACACATATAATAGAGATTTGGTAAAAGATCAGGTTGCTATATGTGAGGGTATTCCTTTAAAATCTTTTTTTTTTTTTTTTTTGTATTTGTATGACAGAAAAGAAAGTCCTGCTGTGCACGTACAGTATGACCCTGACCCCATGCTCACACGCTGGTCACGTAAACAAAATTCAGCTAACCTTAATCAATCCCATCGGTGTGAGTCCTGAGTGCTTAGTGTTGAGAAAGGTTAATCTGTACCCAGACACCAAACACCTGGAGATTCAGCACGGACCCCTCAGCAGCACAACATAAATCTGTCCTGCAGCTTTTCTCTTTGCATGTAGTGTTTGGGCATGTGTCCTGATGTTTGATTGATGTCATAAACTCAACTCACCAGGCGATAAACTGCAAACTCCCTCAATCACTTCTCCAACCATATGTAAATAGAACAACAGACATGCTGACTATGTGAAAACTAAAGAAAAAATTACCTCGCACATACACAGTGCCATAAACAGATGCTATGCTAGTTAGAATAAAAACAAGCATTTATCAGTGTGCTGTTGTCATATCTATATGATATATTAGCTCTTATACAGACTGAGATCTTCAGCTATGTAACGTAACTGCATCCTCTCAGTCGCTTGTCTCTTTTTATATCCATTTGCATTCTAATTTAAACCTTACTTCACATTGAATGCAGTTCACAAGGTAAAGCAGTAAAGATGGAGGCTTTTTGTATCGTATCATCTCTAACTACATGTTCATGATGCTTTAACTCGACGTCATGCACATTTTTATGTTATTTTATTCAATATTATATTTCTTTTTACTCTTGTCTTTTTTATTTAGTCTAGTTTTATATTGTCTACTGTTTAACACTTGAATTCTTCTTAATATTTTCTAAATTATTAGTCTAGTTATTATACCTTATTTTCATTATTTTACTTTATGTTTATGTTTACTTTTTACATTTAACTTTTATTTAAACACTTATTAATAAGACTTAACTTAAGCTAACTTAGTATAATTATTACATGTAGCTTCTAAGCAAGGACCTCAAGGAGGTTGGGGCTCTATTTAAATCTTGGTCCTACTACGGGTTCCTCCTTATAAGGTGTAAAGAATTTTACCTTTCCACTGCCGCTCTAGGCTTTCTCAGTTTGGGACTGGCTTTAGATAATAATAGAAAATTGTACAGCTGCTTAGAGAGAATGCCCTACTGTAAAACACGCTATAGAAATAACCTGACTTTAACTTTAAAAACAGAAATTACCATAATAATAATAATTATTATTAATTAAATAATAATTATAAATGCTTGTGATTATGCTGCTATATTAATTACTGTGATAAATATTTTTTTTTATTATACTATTAAATACATACGTTTTGATCAAGTAAGTGCTAATATTTATAATAAGTAATTTTGCTGAAAAAATGTATCTTAAATACATTACATTGTCATTGTTTTTTTTAATTTACTTTAATTCAAATAGAGTAAAGGTAAGATTCACCTCAGATTTCCAGTCTAATATTTAAGTTATTCATCACAATCCTGAGGTCACCAGGGTAATTTTATTTTGTAAAACACCTCTTGAAACAAACATCTGGATATGGAAAAAACTACTTTCATATATATATATATATATAATTTTATTTTAATATATATTTAATTATTTAATTTTAATTGTCAAAAAGTGAAAGTGGTGTATTTACAATGTTACCATGACACAAACACTTATTCATACTTTCATGTATATGTATATAAATATAAACTTTATATATATTTATATATTTCTTTTAAAGGGGACATTGTTTAGATCATTTGCAAGATACTATATACTAGTGAGTCTATAAGCCTTTATGGTGGCCAGTAGTACTATATAGTAATTTTATTAATATATATAGTAATTTTTGTTGCCTATTTATTAGAAATGTTTGGTCTCAATTTTTTAACACAGTTACAACAATATATGAAATGTACTGTAATTGTATAAAGTATTCTCTATATGATTTTAAAAATGTAGGTTTAAAAAACGGACTAATTTGGATTTAGTCAATTTTTTTCCTCACATCCAGAGAAGAAAAACAAAGCGATCCGGTGAACTGGCGCCACGCTGATTTATCTGTCCATCTAACATTTATTTGACTAAATGAAAAGTTAGAAAAAAGGTTCAGAGTTAAGATGGCTTTGGGTCACAGCTAAATGATGAAAGACAAGTGTGGGTCTAGTTGGGAACTCCTGCTCGAAATTCTAGTACTGAAGGGAAGAGCCTGGGCATTCTATCACTGTGAGAAATCCATAAGTAAAATAAACCTCAGCTGAAGATCTGTATCAGACACTGCTTTCATTAAACCACAAAGCAGACCACAGAGCAAGCCTGAGCTGCCAAAAAGCTCTGACAGGAAATCAAGATTCATTGCGTCGGATTTCTGCCAGGCCCCAGTGGAGAATAGTCAGAGGTTGGACAGGAGGATCGTCTCTTGTTCTCTTCCTTTGGCATCTATATACAAATGTTCACTGGCCCCTCATCAGCCTCCATCAGTCACCCAGACACACACACTCACACTTCGGTAACTTTATTTACCAACGATCTAATCACATCCAGTGAAGACAGAGATAGTGTCAACACTACTGCTAACAATGACTGAAAAATGATTATCAAATAAGTGACCTCAGTATGGAAAATATGCTGCTGCACACATTGCCTAAACAAGGACCAAAGATTGAAATATGGGACCAGTGCAGAAAAATGAAAGCGATGTTGCCTACCTGGTGCAGCTTGAATCTCGGTCAGACCTCCAATCACAATGAGGGCCTCCAGGATTTTCATGTGATGATCAGGGTTCACATCCGCACTGGAAATGTGAGAGGAAAAGAGCCTTGGTTGAGCTCAATCAGTTACATCCAAGCTCATACTATGACAAGTTGTATGAAGTTAAATTCGTTCATGTAGTTCTTTTAAACATTACACATAATTATAAAAGTAGCTTTACAAAAACGCCATCCCTGACAACAAATAGCAGTGACAGTGGAAAGAAAAAATCCCTGAGATGCACAATTGACTTGGCTGGGCTCGGTCTGGCTTGTACATCCTTGCATTGTGGTGACTTGGGATGATGGGATACTGTCTTCCTGCCTCTCACATGCAATCACTCATATTGGCTGGCTTCTGGGGAGGTGGACTGCTGATGTCCCATGTGATTTCTCTTGGCTGTTGTTACATCCTGGTTCTTCTCTTTCTGGAAATGCTGCCAGAGTCTCATGCTGCTCTTTGCACAACAGTGTTCTTTTAGTAGGCTGTGTTCTTAACAACCATAACTACATATTCTCTTTTCTATGGGATCATTTCTTCCAGCACCAGTTCTGTTCCCACTCAAGAAAAAAAGCAAACCGCCTGGTTTCGCCCCCAATTATTCTGGTCTAGATCATGGGGGGACGTTTGGGCCCTTTTCATAAGCACATAAACACACCAAATGAACTTCAAGTTGCAAGCTTCGTCGAGCCCAGAAACTGCCAGGAACTGTCTGGAACTGTTTATTTGCTTATTAACAATAAATTAAAAAAGAGAAGCAATGAATACCAAACTGTTAATTGTGGTCATGTGAAAAGCTAAAATGCATCATTACTCCCGTCAAAACAATGCCTATCAATTCTAGGTCTCAGACCATGAGCATTTTGTGCTGGAACCAAACTAATTTTAACGTCCAACAAATAGCTGTTTTGTGGCAGAAAATGTCACAAAATGTCAGAGCTTCATATGGCCAGCAATTGGAAGAAGATCCTCTAACATATTTCCTAATAATATTGAAACCTGATTACACTGAATGACCTCAGTCATCAGCTGTTTGTGATGACTAAACAAAGAGGCTGTTTGAGGCATAATACAGCCCTTCCCCCTGCTAAAGTCACGATAATGGCTGAGACACTGTGAGAAAGGAAAGTCCCATCACCATCTTTCATTAGCAATGAGACAAGAAAGTAGATCACAATCAAATAAGAGTCAGGCCAGTTAGTGAAGTACAATACGGCAGCTGTGTTCCCAGCAGCTCCCACACTGCTGTGCAGAAACGTCCCCTATACACCGAGACACTTGTACATATGGCGTCACTCCTTATAAGATAATAAGAATTACATTTGACAAATCTCCCTCGCAGTTTATCATGAATGAATTGAAAGTGTTACTAAAACAATCATTATAGTGATTTGACTTGGGAAATGCAATGTGTTTCCATAGAGCACCAATTAACTAATATGAGCCCAATCGATTGGTCGACTGATATTGAACTTAAGAAAAGACCTTTGAGATTACGAAAGACACTCATCGATCACTTTATTAGGTAAACCTCCTTGTGTCTATACTCATTGTCCAGTTTATCAGAGCCACTTATTATACTGACGCACACTGTAGTTGTATTGTTATTTGTGCACTTAAAGCAAGGCCAGTAACATGTGGATTGTAAGACTGTATTACTTGTAAGTCGCCTGTAAAATGATTTAAAATAAAACTAAAATAACATAAAAAGTCTATAAAATTCCTTAACATATATTGTTTGTTTTTTAAAATATATTGTTTGAAAAGAAGCCCGAATAAATACAAAAGTGGGAAATGACATACATGCAGCCCAGGAGAAAAGGGGAAAAAAATTTATATTAATTATTGGCAATAAATATTTGTAACAAATCACATTATTCTTTTAATCTGTGTGTGGGGGCTGGGGATGCACAGGTTTTGTTAGAGACTTTATAGGAGGTTGGAAACCCCTTTCAGATGAGACTACGCTGGAGTCATTATTAAGCAGTACTTGGGTAGGAACTGGATGATTTTTTAGAGATAAAGCACTAAGAATGCTTCTTCAATGTTCATCGGGAAACCACGTTCCTAAATGTGATGTTTGAAACAACCATTAAATGCAGCGTGCTAATGGCCCTAATAACTCTCAGAAAGTGATTTTTGCATGCGTATCAGAACAAAACTCATTTGTAAGGTGCAGTTATGTCCCAGATGGTTGAGGATTCATTAAGCATGTGTTCTTTTGATGACATGGTCAAACTTTATGGCCCTTCTACATTAAAAAACAAGACAAATAGCAGGTTACCTAGACAAAGATAATGATTTTAGCTTCGCCCAAACTTCACACAAAGGTAAAGGATCCCTTGGCCAATGCTAGTTTGATTCTCTAAGTTTGATTGATGATTTAACCCTGTCCTGTAAGACCAATAAGAAAAAAGTAGTAAGAAATCTGCTATCATAATTGAATAGATACAGTACAGTTGCAGAATTTGGGAGCCTGAGATCTATACTAATAAAGGTTTACGGTTTTGCTCAAGAACACAACTGGGTCATTTGGAAGAGAAGGGATTTGAACTTACAACCTTCTAATGAGTAATCCAGAGCCTTACGTACTGATCCACCCTTTTTATTTTCTAACAATCCTCCTTATAACAGGCATAGCTGCATATTCTCTGAACAGCTTTAATATCCCTCCTTCTTTCACACTCCAAATCTGCCAGAACACTTGGCTTATCTTTGCCCAATTTCTGGGACACGAGTAATGACTCGTGTCAAATAATTACACGATAGAAAGGGTCAGAGCAAAACCTAGACGCCTTTTTTCTCTCTTTTAAAATTAAGATTTGTTTACTTTACCCTATGTCTTGGGTTACAATGTTATTAAATGATGCACTCATGTTTCATTTTTGTTGATAAAGTTCAAGAAGAGAACATTTCCTTTTTTGACCCTCCATATAGAAACCACGAGGGACTCAAACTTTTGCACTCCACTCAATCCTAGATATGCTTCACAGCAGCATATTGAGCTTTTCTGGCACATTCAAAAGAACTGAAGCCAATATAAATGCTGTATAGTATCATAACAAGGCAAGGAAAGAGTTTTGTGGTTGCCTTACTTCTAACAGATAATCAAGAACACAAAAAAGTTTCTGTGTTGCATAGATATTTCTGTATTATACTTGGGTTGGAGATTTTTCAACGGGAGTATAATTCCTGCCAAAATGCCATTTAGACTGGTAATACTGAGGTTTGAGGTTTCTTTCCAGGCTTTGAAATACACAGTTGGAAAAAGCATTTTGGGTACAGCACCGAGGATGTTCCAAGGTACTGTTTATTTCTGTAACGACAACACAGTTCTAATAGTTTATGCCCCCGAAACAGAATCGTATTATTAATCCAGGGAACTGGCTCAAATCATACCTGAAGTGGCTGGGTTTGAACACTGGTTCACTGAAGGTCAGAGCCAGTAGTCTGGCATTTGCCTGAGCTGATCCTCCACTCTGAGTGACCCTGCTAAGGTGACGGGTCAGATAGACCAGGAGCTGGTGGTTCGACTGCGGCATGCTGGGAGAGTCCAGGATTTTCTTCAGCTGCTGACCGCATTCCTCTAAACTCGCAGTTTCTATCAGGAAGACAAGAGCCATTAGATAGGTTTAAAAAAATCATTGTAGTTTTACATTTCATACAATGTTTATTCGTCCTCCCTACATATAGCCATATAACTGAATGATTAATGTCTTTTGTCTTCTGCCAATTCATACACATGGAATACACTATTATATCTGACTCGCAAGCATGCATTGATTCCTTATATAGAGAGACCTCTAAAATAAATCTGCTCCTGCTGGAATGTAACAGTAGCAGAATGTGTAAACATGCAGACATGCAGGATGCAGACCAGTATATTTACACTTCTACAGACATTGCTTTTGCAATGAACATATATTTGTTATGTCGTAATTTAAAGTACAGAAACTTTTAGAGATTTGCAATCATGTCTATAGTAGTAGTAATAGTGGTTAGTCGGTGTTGGGGAATTTTTCTTTATCTACAGTGAATAATATTACAAGATTCATGAAATCCGGAGGAATTTCAGACTGTCCGGGGTAAGGGCACAAGCCTAAGCTGGACAGTGGTGATCCCTCAGACAAGACTGGATCAAGACCTGCCATCCATCAATAGCTGTTGTCCACATGGACAATGGACTACTTTGGCACGCCTTTGATATGGAATTACAGTCAACAATGCCACATAAAACTTTAGGGGCAGCACGGTGGCTTGGAGGTTCCGGGTTCATTCCCGGTGTGGGATGGGGGGTGTAGGCGTAGGGGGTGGGGGGGGTGCTTGCATGTCCTCTGGGTACTCCGGGTACTCCGGTTTCCTCCCACAGTCCAAAGACATGTGTGTTAGGTTAGATGATTACTCCAAAATTGGCATTGACTTGTGTATATATATGTAACTGGTGTTGAGATGAACTTGTGTATGGATATAACCTTGTGTGTGCGTCGCTTACATGGCCGCTGATGCCGATAGCGACGTTAAAGAAGCCAAATAAATAAATAAATAAATAAAACATTAAACTTTAGTGTGCAAATAACAAGCCAAGCTTACAATACAAGCAATGTTGGGTTAAGGGCCTTGCTTAAGGACCCAACTGTGGAAGCCTGGCCATCAGGTCCAGAGTCTAGTACCTTAACCGCTGGGCTACCGCAGTATCTGGGATGTACCGTCACACAGTGATAATGTGTGTTGCAAAGATAAATCAGTATGCCTGATTTTTTGTGGAAGAAACAGACGCTGTAAGCTCTGGCCCAAATAATAAATAGGTCAAAATGTTATCAGCAAGTACAAAATCCAGGGTCTATCATGGTATGAGTTTGTATCAATGTCATTTACACTTCTGTGACGGAAGCATTAATGCAGCAAACACTTTTGTGAATACTGCTTTTATACCAATTCATGATTGGGACTGCCTTAGCCTAGTGGTAAAGGTACTGGGTTCAAATCCCACCTCGTTCTTTTATGCCTGGAATGAAGGAATGGATGTTTAATAACAAATGAAAATCTGACCAGAAAAAAAAGAAATATCTTGGGTTCATAATGAGATTCTAAGAGATAATACAACTGTGATAATGCCATCTAAAGTGATACGATATCTGAAAAGGGAAAGGCATCGCCACTCTGGGTCATACTGAACTAGCCTGCTCATTAATTTCTTGTATCAGGGCTTCTTTTTGAGCTTAATCCAATACATACATGGTCCCAAAGCAGCTTTGCAGACACCACTGACAGTGAAAAGAAAAAGCACTCTATGATGGAACTTTGTAAGGATTATTAACACACAGCAAATATCATTAAGGAGGTTGCTCCACAGGAAGATGAATCTTATAAAACGATTCCATTTTCCTTACACAACCATTCCTACTACGGCTGCTTATTTTGTGTCTAGACTCAACTAGTTTGAAGCTGGTTTGTGGCACTGACCATTTTGTAACAAAAGAACATCATCCTTACTAAGTTACTAACTTAACTAACTGACATTAATTCAATAATTAAGAGGTTCTCAAAACGGGGGGCAGTTGACTACACAGACTTATATTGCGGATTGCCATGAGGCAAATGTATGCTCTTACACAATAACAGTTTTAAATACACAATGAATTTCTCACGTAACAATTCCATAGTAAAGGAGATTTGTCACTGCAACCTGTCTTGTTCAATAAGAAGTTGCAGTTCCTCATGAATTAAAATGTTTAAACTGGCGTTTCGAAGCAAAAAACAGGCACGTGAATCGGAACGGGGGTGGAAAATATTCTTATCTACAAAAAAGGGGTACTGCAGAAACCACAGAGTTCATTCATTTATTTTCATACCTGCTTTATCTAAATGTGGGGATGTAGGGAACACAGGGCAATGAAGGAATTAACCCTAGAGAGGGAGTCATGCACACACACTCACTCAATCTTACTGGACCACTTAAGAGAAACCATTTGGCATAACACGTTTTTGGAATATGGGCAAGAACTAGAGTGTCGGACGGAAACCAGCATGGATGATATGCAAATTTGTTTGCGACTGTGAAATCTCTTGAAAATTGTTTGGGTAAAGACTATCATAAACTGTGATGCACTACATTATTTAATACCAGGATAAAGTATTTTGATTACTATATTGTTTACTTAGGCTTTACCTGTTTTAAGTACCCCAGGTTATCACAGTTTGCTTATGGGAGTCATTTCATGAAAACACTGAGCTACTTTTGAATAGCACTTTTAGAAGAGATGCAAATCCAAAATCTCTCTATCTCAGTGCTTTTTGCCTTCGAAAAACCTTCAGTATGTGATTCTGAGGGTTGGGGAAGACACAGGTTCAGGCTTTCATTACAAAATGAGAGTGCGGTTCAACACAGAAGAGGAAAAGGACAGGAAAAGGTGCCGTGTCAGCAATGCCCCTCCCACCCCTTTCCCTGTCCACTCTCAGAAATTTGAAAAATTTGTAGCCATTAGCCATTGTACGGGCTGAAGCAAATAAATAATGCTACTCGAGGCTATAATTATTTCCACCTACCAATGGTGAATTATTAAACACAAAGCGTTCACCAGATGCTTTACTCCTACAGTACTAGAAAGTGTGCACTGCAGTCTCATCTGTGATGGCACTGGTGATGATGGAGCTGCATAATAAAACCTTTAGCACTAAGCATTTGCCCAGCAGGAACTAACCTGCTAGCCTATTGTCTGCTAAAGCACTGGGGAATAGAAATCTGAATAAAGAAGCCACATTTATTGATTAGAGATGTTTACATGGATTTTCTCACGCTGTCTAGGCCAACATCTGTGCTTTTTGCTCCCAAAAAAAAGAATTTACATAGAGGAGGTGCAGATCTGGGTTTTAAAATTGGGCCTGTGAATCAAGATAATGATGCTTGCATGCAAGATAAGTCTTGGGCAGGTGGCTCTGCTCAAAAGGAGCAATCTGCTCATACATCACAGCTAAATGACATTCATTCATTCATCTAAGAGAATAATGAGTGATACCTCATTATGTATTAATAGGACTTGATAAATGCCATTGTGATACAT
>JAVSBV010000010.1:812578-824314 GCA_033117975.1 Parotocinclus spilosoma | reverse complement strand
ACCTATACATTGTGTTGTAGATCGTTTCGAAAAACTTGGTTGCAAATTTATTTTTGAATGAACAAAGTTCGTAAGCATCAGTAGTTCTTGTTTGTACGTTCACTATACATGTAAATCACACAATAAAGGTTTAATTAACATTTAATATGTTACATAGCACGTCCCGTCTTATAATATAGGGCATGTTCATTTAATCGGACCAGCCGGTTATTAGGACCAAAATGACGATGTGGTCCCATTAACCGGAATCAACTGTATCTATATTTAGAAAACTGTACAGTTAATACAATCTGCCAAGGTACAATTCAAGCATTTTCAGTGGCACGACTGCCCAAAATCGAGCAGGGCAGAAGCTTAACCTTCTGATTGCTCTGCACATTAACCACTGTTCCATTTAACAGCTTTAAACAAATATAACATTTTTAATATGGTGTTCACCTGACAAACCAATCAAAGTCCTTAAAATATTAAATGAAAACGTGAATAAGAAAGCAGCTTTGGCAGTATACATTTTCATTCTATACTACCAGACTATTTTTTACTACAGCTGTACTCGCCAAGCCAAAACAATGCATTTAATGTTGCAGTTCTGCAAGTCCCACACTGAGATGACGTGGTGGTGAATGGGTTCAGTACCAGTGTCATGGCTGTCCAGTTATGTCGCAGGTCCTGTGGTGACTCTGGAATGAGGACTGTCATGTCATCTGCTGGTTTTCTCTCACAGTCCTTAAAAGTCAGGGTTTAGTCAAACAGTTTCCTTCATCATACTGACAAAACCACAACTCTCACCCTCAAATCTAACAATAATGCAACTAGACATCGGAGGACCATCTGTGGCTTAAGTGAACACTCTCAGAAATGTAAGCAACCACAAGCAGACTCAAAGAGAAACTCACAAATCTGTGGTTGACCTCAGAACGCCATCAAAATGGCACAACTGTGAGCAGGCACTGATAAATCCATAATCAAGTTAAGCAAGATTAGCCAGGCCTCTGCTTATACCACAATCTAGAATTTGTTTCTTTGCCAGAGGAAAATAAGTTTGCTGTCACAGACGGTACAAACTGGCAAGGGAGAAAGTTTAAAGGTTAGCACGTTGTTAACACAGGAAATGGTGGACAAAACACAATAACAAAGAAATACACACAAGGTCCAGAATATGTGTTATAAGCTAATGCAAACAGCCCTGTGCTACCTAAACAGACATGGAGCGAATGCTAAAACAAAGTGACTACTAACAGTGCTTAGTGCTAACAGTACTAATATCAAACATATACTGCTAATGCTAACCATGAACTTGTTTCAAGAATGCATGCCAACAAATACCACATACACAAGTGCAAACACACTTAAGATTAACTTATGTAAACATAACCAAAAAATTTGGATCTAAGATATTGATGGAACAGTGCAATAAGAAGTTACCATAAACCCAGAGAAAACACATAATGAATTGTTTGTATCATAATTAAAACAACAATCAGCTTGAACCAAACTGAAGACTTACAGATCAAGATCAGCTACAGAACCACAAGCCAGAGGTCAAAGCAGAATTAAAAGGGAAGACATCACATGCTTAAAAAGGAGGGTTTATATACTGAAAGCTACAGTAGGCTGTAATTGGCTAGCCTGCTGTGGAAGCCAAAAAGTGTCAGAAAGGAGCCAAGCAGGATGATGTGGCTCTCCAGCTCACATCACCCTGACATTTACAAGGTTTTACAAAGTTACAAAGTGCTGTGTGGTGCTCCATTGCGTATGTTTTAATATGAAGATCTGTTATCTATACGACTACTAGTATACAAATATTTTGGGCTCAGCCTAGACACCAATCACTGCAAAAATACTTCATTCGGGGTTCCTATGCGCTGAGAGAAGTACCTACCTTGACGTACCAGCCTAAAAAGTTCCTACACACAGCTTTCTAAAAACTACAACCTTTCTCGGTTCCTGCATGTAATAAAGGGGGCACAGTTTTAATAACTATGCAAACTTCATCCAGGAGTGAAAGCACCTCTTCATTTCCCATAGTTTCATGGATCCCATATAACAAGCAGTCAAACCTTGCTACGATCTGTTAATTATTTTTAAAAATGGTTTGGATAGTGAACTGGATAATGAAAGCCTTATGTTCATTATTTCTAACCAAAAAAATCATAGCTCGTACCTTTATATTAAAAACCCTTTTCATTAAAATTATGTCAACATAATATAGTGGTGCAGAAGTATTTCTGTTTGAAGACTGTTTCTGCCTGTTATTTTGGCAGGGTCTTTATTTTTATACACTGCTCAAAACAATTAAGGGATGTTTAAATGTCCCCTAACTTTTGTCAGTAGTATATTTTTCTATTTAGAAGATACACTTTTCCCAAGAATATAAGAATCCAAGCAATTCTGGTTTAAGGCTTTTCTCAAATACCTGAAGGAACTGGTCCACAGTCCAGTCCCTTCCAGTCCCACTAGGCCAACCCAAACACACACACAAAAAAATCTAGTTCTATATGTATACATACACGTAATCTACTGTCTCACATTGTTTCTTCTACGGCAACCTCTACCTCATCGGTAACCATTAAATCAAATTATTAGTTTGTTATCCACAAATATGAGAAAAAAGTTGTAGAAAGCCACCAGGAACAGTATCTTCTACAACAGTTTACTTGGCCACCACTTTTGGAGCTGACTATTGGTTCAAATGAAGGGTTATGAAAGTAAAGTACCCCATATATTGCATTGGAAATTCAGATGGAGAAACAGGAGACAGCAGGGATAAACTGGCATGAAGTAGTTTTTACTGGATACTTTCTTACTCTTATTCTAGATCTATTTATGTAACACGTTTAACAATAAACAGTGCCCAAAGTAGCTGTGCAAAGAGCCAAGACTAGACCCCAAACAAGCAGCCAGAGGGAGGGGGTAAAAAGAGTCCATGAGGCTCAAATGTGGAACACATTTCTGCTCTCAATAAAACAAAATTAAGTTCTCAACAATCTAGGCGAATATATATAATTTTTCTCTATTTTTTTTCCAACTCACAAAAACATGTCAGTCAGTGAATTGGCTTCTCTAGGACAGCTTAAACGTGATGTCGTTGATGCTGTTAAGGCAATGAATGGATTTAGAGGGAACTGACACATCTCTTGACACTTCCCAAACTGTTCTTTCCACACTCCAGGGTGTGTACATCCTGAAAAGACACAAAACTATGCAAATTGTTTTTCAAAAGTTGCAACTTTTGACTAATAGTGCATAATAAAATGTCCAGCAGAAGTGCTCAGGGGCACATTTCCATAAAGTAACTGCTTCAGTGGCAGTCACGTTTATACTATTTATTCGGGTAAACTCTACTCTCTTTTTTTGTGCTATTATGCAAATAGTTTCCAGGCTCCCCAAGTAAAGACAGAGGAAAAAACATACTTTTATATAAGTGTTCTATACTGTGGGGTATAGAATTATGCCAAAGTATTTCTGGGTCAAGGCTAGGAGACTGTGGGCTTTGATTACAGCTAGACAAGCTCTAGAGTCAGCATGTGTTAAGTGTGTGGATAAGGTGATGAGTCTAAAGAATGGGGTGGTTTGTGGGATAAGGGAGGGGAAGAGAGTGGAGAACCAAGTCAATGCCATCAGCAGTGACCTATGGTGTAGAATTACTGCAGTAAACATAATATATATCATTAGAAATGACTTTCAAGGCAGAAACATTGCAGAGCATACCACAGAGAAAGACTGGATGATTCACTCTGCTCTCCCTGGAAGTTATATAGATATATATTTAAAGAAAATAATCACACACCACACTAAATCATATCACACTAAATATTTGTGTTAGCCTACACAGGAAACACATACCGCACTGAAATACATAATGTACATACCGGATAATGTTCATCGACCAGGTGTTGTTGGTTATACAGCACTGTCTTAGGCCACCACTGGATTGTATATTTATTCTTTTTTTTTTTTTTAGCTTTTATTTTTATATATTTTAAATTCTTCATAATATTATTGCATTCTTTATTATAGTCTTTTGTGTGTAAACTATGATTATAAATGTATAATCTACATAATTTTGTTTCTTTCTTACATAGTGCATCTAGGCTGCCAGGAAGGTTGGGTCCATTTTTGAGTCTTGGTCCTCTAAATGTTTCTTTCTCATCACATGTAGCAAGTTGGTGGGATTGTGGTGGCCTAGTGGTTAAGGTATTGGACTATGGACCAGAAGGTCCAGGGTTCAGATCCCACCTCTGCCACAGTTGGGTCCCTAAACAAGGCCCTTAACCCACAATTGCTTGAATTGTAGGACTATATTATTTGTAAGTATCTCTGGATAAAGGCGTCTGCTAAATAATGTAAATGTATGTTTTTCCTTACCACTGTTGCCACGGACTTGCTCAGATTGGGCTGCGGGCCTGGAGTTTTGTAGTGGTTTACAAACTTTTTCTGTAGTGCCTCTTTTTGAAGGCATTTTCTAGACCCTCATCCCACTTAAACACAAACACATCTATTGCCTCCAAATTATACGGGACATTATTTTAAACATTTTAATACAGACAAAATTACAATACAAGCTTCTAATTGAAAAGAAAGCAAAATAAGAGAACAAAGTAAAGTGCAAATTACATGCATGATATATTTTAAACATACCTCATTCAGTTGCTTTGCTGTGCCCCCACTGCGCTACTATAAAAAGTGCTATATAAGTCAATTTGACTTTGACTTAAACAAATCCACTTTAGACAATACTTTTACATTTTCATTCAGTCCTGCTTTGGCAACCCTCTCTCCTGTCAGTTCTTATTGGTGCCTGGTGGAGCAGCAGGAGCTATGAGGGAGTGAAAAACACTGGGAGAGTAATAAGAGATGGAAAAAGAGCTGACGCTGCAATATAGTTAATGTTATGACCAAGTATGTGAACTTATCATTATGAATACTGATGACCAAGCGTATGAAGACAGAAAGAGAGAGGTGTTTTATGAACTTTTTTATGAACTTTCGTGAGCCTCAGGGATTTTAATGCAAAATCTTTCACTGTAATGTTCTCTTTTAGGAATTTAGAAACTCTCTAAGGTAATGCCAGTATAATGTCAGGGGATGGGTAAGCATGCGATTTCTGCAGACTTTGGCTATGCATTTTGTCTACCATGTCCACATTTGAACCCCTGGTTCAGAAATCGAACCTCTGGTGTACATGACATTGGTGGTGTTGACTCTTTTTATGGGGGTGATGCGAATTCAGATATAAGAAAGACATTGCCAATGCTAGCAAAGTCTCAAATGGCACACTACTTTCTCTATTTGGTTCCCAGTATACTGACTTGAATGTCCTTTCTAGAGTACTGTGTGATCTGTGTACAGTTTGCCCTGTGATTATCTGCAAAGGTAGCATGATTTTATGTTGTTTTAAAAACAAGTGTTTTAACTCTTCTAGCTTTTATTGCTTTTGTGGCTTTTACAAATACTCATATATTTGACAGCTGTGGAACAGCAGTAAAGAAGTTAGATTGCTAATCTATAGTTTAACAGGACATGTCATAATGGGGGGCACCCCTGGTTGGTGTCACATAATACAGCTGTCAACATGACACAATGATACACTAGGCCCTACCTTAAGAATGCTGAGACTCAAGAGGTTCAGACAAGGCAGGGCATCTTTAAACATACATTAGGTACAGTACTGTCTTAGGCTAACATTGGTGTTTGTTTTAACGGTATAATGACCAATATAACATATGGTCAACGATCAAACTTAAAAATTTCAACTTATTATACTCTTTTCCAGTCATTCCAGTATTTGTGAGCTTTATCTTAACATTTTCCATATCTTCCACTTCTGAGAAACTGATTTCCTGGCTGCTGCCTTTCCAAAATTACCATTCCTGATCATTCGTGCCATCATAGTGAAGCTGCCAGATACTGTTGTTGCTTATGTATAAGGGCACGTCACACTAAATACTTGCCATTATAGCCTATAGAAGCTGCTTTTCAGGACACAAACCAGTTTGCTGTGGGACAGAGTGCTGGTTCACACTGCTGAACCACCTAGTTCAAATCCCATCTCAGTTGCCTTTTAAAGATACACTTACATGGTTCGATGAGACCACTAATCCCAGCTATTTCTGCTCAGGCCTGTTTGAATACTCTGCCTCACCTGAGGATCTCTAGTCTTAGGAGAAACTGGACACAAGGCACAATTCCAGGGATGACCCCATATTGATTTGTGTTAAGTGTCTGGGAACTGAGTCAGAACAATTCGCAAATCAAAAGATGCTTTCGCACCAGAGGAACTTCTTCATAGTTCTTAGAACTGTGACCCCTTTCTTGTGTGTTTGCACTAAAGTAACCGGAAACAGCTGAAGTTCTTAAAACACAGTGTATAGGAAGTGTTTAGCTGCTATTGCATAGTAGGTACTTTTCTGCACACATAAGAACCCTGAGTTAAATAAGTATGTGGTGATTGGTCCAGACAGAAGAGTATGGTGATTGGTATGGATGCATGTGCCTTGTTCAGGGCAACCACCATTGGTATACACTGGTAGCTCGGAAAAACAACCAAACCAAAAAAAAAAACCATAACACATGGACCAGCAGTGAAATCCAGGCTATACTAAGCCTATATGAGATGAGATACAACATGATGTTGAATCGTCTTAGCAACATTCGTGAGGTCCTGGAATGAAGGTGGTTCTCAGAGAAGCTCCTTGGGTTGTAGTTCCTCCCAAATTAATCCTTAGAACTCTTTTGCTACAAAAGAAACTAAAAATAGAAAAAATTCCCTTACCATTCACCTCCCATCCCCCAGACTGCATAACTGACTATAAGCTTCTCTTTTTTTACTGCTCAAACCTTTAAATCACTCCCAAGTTTTGGATTTAGCGCATCTTACCTGGTAATGCATCACACTCACACGAGAGCTGAGCCTGTAATTACCCTCTAATTGTACAAAGACAATTGACCCAGCAATTTGCTGTGTTAGTCTAAATGGCATTTCGACTCTGGCTTGCCTCTACAATGAATCGCTACCAGGTACATTACCTCTGTAAAAGAGGTCAGAGATTATCCATTGGAAACTTAAAGCGTGGAACATGCACTTTTCACAACATTAGTATTATGCACAAGTACCATATCAAAAAAGAAAAAAAAGCTTCTCTGCACAGAACTATGTAATAAACAATTTTTTTTTCTGAATTCTTCGATGCCGAAATAAACCTGTAATGATGTTTTGTACTTAATGAGCTCAGAATCGATTCTACTCTCTTTAAGTGCACTCTGCACCATCTGCACTTTGCGCTCGCATTCGTATGGCGTAATAATGTTTTAATGACCCACTTCTGGAAGGATTTCACGCATGACTGAACTGGGCTGGATTGATGCTTCATACTGAAGGTCATGACCAAGGAAAAGGTGCAGAATCACCAGTGTACAGTGTGCAGAGTTCTTTTTCTAGGGGTGTGAGATATGTATCATCTACCATAATACCTTAACTGTTGTTTTAACAGTGTGTAAGCTGACATCACTGAATATATCACACACTTTGCAAAACACAGTCAAAACACGAATTAAGAGTTTGTCATGCAGCCAGATGGATAGACTACTGTCCAAGCACACTGAGAAAGTGCAGCATGCTAGTGCCAGAAATCAGGATAGTGTTCGACCTAAAGTGTTTGACCGAAGTTAAAAATGAATGAACAAAATGTATCGGGAGACAAAATACAGACACTACCAGCCTCGCGGTCTACACTATTGGAGGTGGTGTGGATTTGAAAAGACAGCTGTTGCTTAAAAGAATTTGTACACTTTCTGGAAATCGGTTGTCATTATAGACTGCTTAATACCTAACTTATTTCTTAATCTGGGAGCAAACCACCATGCAGAATACGAAGATTATTAACGTTCAAGTCAGCTGTCCACAATAGGCCTAAACCAACCAGTCAAGGTACCAGCACAAAAAACACTTAGCAACCTTTAGCTGAATCATTCTGCAAAACGAAAAACGCAACGAATAGCAATATTGCTGTGACCAAGTACTTGGTGGGACCAAGCAGCTTTTGAATACGCCAAAGCGTACTTTAATTACCAAAAATTCCCAGAAAATATTAAGGTATTGCTTTTTTCAATATTGTACACCCCTACATTGCTCCGTCTGACTGTAATAATTTCCACCTTAGTGCAAAGTTTAGCTGTGCATCATGCAGACTTCTCTGAAGAATGTCACTCCTTTAGACAAAAACCCTTCTGGCACCCATTTAAGAGTAATGGCTCTCTTTTACAGTCTCCCGTCATTCCTTGGAAAAGCTCTTCGACACTGAACTTAATCAAGGCACTCACTAAACGACTCCAATAAAACAAAAGGCGTGAGGAAGAGCTTAGGCAGCAGAACACCCTTCCTGGAACAGCTGACTGTAAAACGCTGGGCTCTAATAGGTTAACGGCCACAGTATATGGGACAGGATGACATCATTTCCAGCCAATGGTAGTGCAGGAAAGGGGGAAGATGAGAGTAGCGTTTTTAAAAAGGCTTTTTGCTGAGCTCAGCTTCCACCAACTGAGCCAGACCTAGAGAAAAGAGGACAGAGATAGCCGAATGTAAAGATAGATGCAGGAAACTGGAGCGAAGAACCAGAAGCATGATGTTGAGTGGGCATGGGTTAGCCGAGCACTCTTTCTCTCTCTGTGTCACTGTATCCAGGGAGACTGGAGCCGGAACTTCTTTTCCTGGCTACTGCTGAGCGCTGCATATGTGTGTGTTGTGTAAGCCTGGGTTATGATCACCAGATTATATTTATTCTCAACATATAGTTACTTGTATTTAATTCTTGGTGCACTCTTTGTATGTATACTGCTGAATTTTCCAGGTCATCTTGTATTTGCTTTCTCTCTCTCTCTCTCTCTCTCTCTCTCTCTCTTTCTCTGTGATGCATTTCCAAAAGGTGTACGCCCAGGCTAAAATCAGCTTGCCACGTCCATGACGACACCCCAACATTTCATGAGAGGGAGGCAAGTTAAAGTGCCATGCACAGCTCCGGTTTGGAGTGAGGTAATGCTTTCTCTGGGTTTCTAGGACCGCTCGACTACGCCACTTCTTGGCCATATGCTTAAATGGCACACCGATATGCATGTGCCAGGATGCTGCAGCGAGGGCAGTGGCGTTAGTATTTCCACACTATAGCTCACCCCTTACGTAATGGCAAACCTGCACCATGCATAGCCAGTTCAACAGAAAAAGAAGGGGAACAGGAAAGGGTAAGAAATATGGCATGCCTTTGATTTCCAAAGACTCTAAATAGCCAAATGAGGTCTGCCTTTATGCCATTTTCTCACAACAGCACAGGCTTGTTACTAATATGGACCAAGGGCTGTCCAAATACTGCTTTTCTGTTTCCAATACATATAGATCAGCTAGAAGACATTTTCCGAAGATTGTAGAGTATCTTCTTTAACTCATTCGGCATTCGGTAGATTTTGCTTATGCACACCGACTTGCATCTGAGCTAAACAGTGGCAGCTTAGTGGCACGGGACGTTAGTCTCTACAGCACCACTGATTAGTCATATTCTGCCTAAAGTTCATGAATATATTATAATATAGTTGAACATGGAAAAGACTGCAATGTAAACAAAGCTCATGTACTGAGCACAGCACAGCAGGTGTATAAGCAGAAGTAAGCAAGTTATTTACTTAAGTAAAAGTACTATTTTGATTATTTAATAGTCTATCACTAATTTGATACTACTCAAGCAAAAGCTGATGTATGACTTATACACTGCTCACAAAAAATAGGGTATATTAAATATGGGATATCTCTTATTTTTGTGAGCAATAGACTGTATATTTCAGTTAACAGCACAAAAGCACATGCTTCGTAATGTACTTAAATAAAAGCAATGAATGTATTTCTTTTAAAAGTCTTCCTATCTAAGAGGTTCACAGCCATGACACTGAGGGAACAGAATGGTTTGTACTACAATTACATGAATCGTTAAAAAATACAGTTCGTTTATTTTAGCAAAAAGAAAATAAACCCATGGGTGGCACGATGGGTAGCACCGTCACCTCACAGCGAGAAGGTCCTGAGTTCCATCCCCACAGGGGCAGACTGGCTCCTTTCTGTGTGAAGTATGTCCTGCCCATGTCAGTGTGGGTTTTCTCCAGGTAAACCGGTTTCCTCCTACAGTCCAATTACATGTGTGTTAGGTTAACTGGTGGCTCTAAAGAGCCCACATTGTGTGAGTGTGCCGTATGATGGACTGGTGCTCTGGCTAGGGTTGTTCCTGCCTTGCACAGTATCCTGCTGACTACACACCAGTTCTACTGCGACCCTGCTCAGGATCAAGCCAATAATATGTGTGTGTGAGTGAGTGAGTGAGTGTGTGAGTGAGAATAAAACCATTTTCACACATAAGGAACCAAAATACTGTTATCTTGCCCATTACTACACATGGCAATATTCAGTAATACACTAAAACATTATAATTAACCCAAACAAAATTCATCATTGATTTTTTAAACAATCATTTTACATTTTAGATTAGCAAACTGCAGCTTTACCATTTCTGCTTTTTAACAACACACTGCACTATTTAACATTTAAAAAATACATTTTTAACCATATTATATCAATTTTCTTTTAACATACCACTTATGGTTATTACAGAAATAGGCTTTACTGTCCAAGGGAAAAGCACATTTCAACCATATGTGTACCAACTGTCAAGCTAAAGGTGTGCTAAAGGTGTGATTACCCTTTGCTGTGCAACTGAAAATAATATACAATAATGTAAAATATTTCCCATAAACTGCTTAACCACATTTGACACAAATGACATGTCTATACACCATCAGGCCTTGTCATACACTAATGTCAGTGCTCATACATCAGCCAAGCTGCCTGTGCATGTGTGCATTTACGAGTCACCCGAGGTGACTGTGTGCTTGCTTCTCAGTCACGCTAACAAGCTGCGAGAGTGGATGCACACGCACACAAACATACACATGTGCGGATTTCACAGGCGGTTTTCAATCACTGAGCTGAACTCATACTTGGACCAGAAATGTATACTAAGTTGTATGTGTAATGTGTGTGTCTAACAACCAGACTCTATAACATTTCAAATGTTCATACAGTCAGAGCATGGGAGTGACTTTGTTTAGAAAGGGAAAAAACAGCTCTGTTTGTGTGGGAATAGCCAAAGATACTTCCCTCTCCATCTTGTGATCTATACTTCTAATGCATCAAAAACAAAGACAACATGTCAAAAGACTTTTTTGTCAAGCTGCAACCA
This sequence comes from Parotocinclus spilosoma, assembly GCA_033117975.1. Lineage (NCBI taxonomy): Eukaryota > Metazoa > Chordata > Actinopteri > Siluriformes > Loricariidae > Parotocinclus > Parotocinclus spilosoma. Next base: position 813,038 of record JAVSBV010000010.1, on the reverse strand, counting down.
TGATATTGGCTGTACAAATTTTTTTAAACAATTTTGCAATTGTTTCAGTGTAGCAGCAGCATTAGGGTTTCTGCAAAACCACTAACTGTTGGCAGCAACTCCTACAACTGTCTGTGTGTCACTAAATCACTAAAATCTTATATAACACATCAACACACATCTAACATTAGGAGTGTGTGTATATAGAGAAGAAAGTGGAAACAGCCAGAGACCTTGCACCCTGGAGTTTTGTGTGTCGTTAGGAAACTACCTCAACGTCAACCAAGCTTTCAGGTTTCAGTTTCAATTTTAGAAAGACAATTACTCATTAAATAAATAAAACAAATAAAGAAAAACTTTGATATGCTTCAGAAGAAAACATAAATGCTTAAGGAGACCCAAATTCAAAAAAGGGAAAAAAAGAGAAGACATATTTTTAAAAGTGTAATCATATATACATAATAGTATACACTGCTTACAA
>JAVSBV010000010.1:799690-812478 GCA_033117975.1 Parotocinclus spilosoma | reverse complement strand
CAGGTGCCTGAAGGAGCCTGGAGAGGGAGGTCAGACCACGGGCTTCCAAAAAAGACGCCACCTGGTAGGGGCTCGGCCTCGGATGTTTCCCCTGCAGCCAATGAAAGAGGCCCGTGAGAGGGGTGTGCAGCACATGCCTCTTCAATTACAGCGAGCCAGGGAGAGAGAGAGAGGAAAAAAAGAGAGGAGCGAACACACACACAAATACACACACATGCACACAGATCAAGCGAGGGGGAGGAGACACAGAATGTGCAAAGTTAGCAAAGAGAAACTTTTTTGAAGTGCAGACACGCAACTGTTTTTTGTGCAGAAAAAAAAAAACAAGAGGTCATGCTTACATTGGATTAAGAGCTCAACTCAGATTTCTTGCTTAAATTCGATCTGTTTTTTTAGGTTGTTTACGTTTCCTTTAGGACAAGGCCTGCGTACAACACTAAGCTGATAACTGCAACCATACCCACTGTTTAAAGCACTACACAAACACAAAACAACTAAATCAATCTGTACCATTCATTATGTACAATATTTAAAATTATAGTAAACATTTCTATTACAATGTGTTTTGTTACAACGTATGAGGATTGTTGCCTGTAGAATAATTTCACAGGCATTAATAAATAAATCCCCACTGAATTCAATACCAGCCTTAACATGATCCGGCCCCTGGCCTTAACCTGGATAGTACCTGTGTGTTAGTGTGTGTTACACTGCTCTGTGTGTCACTGCTGGACTGAACATATTCAAAAATGCTTAGACAGTAGGCACCATCCTGTGAGCACTGATGAAGGTTTAGGGGGTGGAGCACATGGGTGAATGTCTCTAATAAAGTGGCTAGTTAATAAACAGTGATTTAAAACTCCATCAGCACTGCTGTGCCTGATCCAACCGTACCAGCTCACCAAACACTAACACACCACCACCAGAGAAGTGTCACTGCAGTGCTAAAAGATCCAAAGGGAAGGAGAAAGAGTAAATGGGACTAACATAGTATCTAGACAAACAGATGGACTACAGTCTGTAATTGTAGAACTACAAAGTGCAGTGAAAACTAAAACCGATAAGCAGAATATGCTGATGCTGATATGATGAGGACTTTTTCTTATAGTAAATATTTAAAAGTTTTACAAGTAACAATACTTTTTTGTATGTGTAAGAGTTGATCAAGAATTAGTACTAAAAGCAACAGTCTGGTAGTGATCATACTCTGCACTAAGAACATAATGTCCATTTAGTGAACACTTATTATAGTGTTATTAAAGCCCTGCTCAACTGAAAGTGGATAAAATAACTCTGTGTGTGTGTGTGTGTGTGAGGACCAAATGAACTCATTCATGAGCTTCTGGCTGTAGACCACTGGGTCATGCATAATTAATAAGGCTAGGGAGATAAAAGCATACTGAGGTTATTTTTTCAGCTCGGCTCACTCTATCCGTGCCCATGTTTTCAGAACACATCTCTCATGTTTCTTGTAGTAATTGGCACCCTTTAGAGAAAGTGAATGTAGGCCAACCTACTCCTGCGAGCCACAAAATATTTATCAGATATTGCCCATCCACCCCCTGCAGCACCAACACCCCACATGGTAAGCAGACACACAAAGTGTTGCCACAGACTTAATTTCTTTACCGTTCCTCTGTGGAAACAAAATAATCATAAAGAAAAATGGTTTGCCAACTCTGATGGAGAATATGGCTGGCTTACACAGAGCTATGTACGTCGTCAGATGCCGTTGAGAGGATTTGCAATGGCAACAGGAATAATTGCACATCATCAGAGACCAACCTTACAGTTGTGCCCCGAAATATTGTGGAACGTCTTCTCCAAAAACTGTTGTAGCAGGACATGAACTCCATACTAATCTCAAACATGTAACATGCTGTACATTTGTGGGAGAGTGTACACAAGCTTACAGACATGATCATCAACCCTCATTTTTACTGACAGGGAGTGTTGGCTGGGATAATATGGCTTATAATATGGCAGTCAGATAGACGCCATAAGAACTCTTTTGAGAAATATTATTTTTAAGAAATATTTCCTAAAAAATAAATTCAAAGTTTTAAGGACTCAGACCACTCCAGAGACAAGGGATGAACCAATCTAAAACAAAAGCGTACCCAATAATTGCTGAAGACTATTGATTTAACAATGGCATGACCAATCGATTTCAATTACATGTTCTTACTAAGCCATCTAATACAATTTCACTTTCTGAACACCAGAGGGCACAATCATACATTATGCTCACTGGTGCCTACCCACTCCTAGTTTATTTTAATTGCAGAGGACTAAAGCTGTTTTTATTTACATTATATACAACAATTTGCGACTTGTCAATTTTAAACCTTTGGTTTTACTGATTTCTTTTAATCGCTTGGGACTACAATCGATTATCCTGAGAAAATGGAATCATGAACGTAGTATCATAAGTCAAATCGTACTTTAAGCAGAGTAATCTTTCATCTTTAAGATTTTGCCTACATTGTCTGTAGAGAGTTAAAAAAAGATCACAAATCGGTATCAGGTAATAACTGCTACTAACCAACTATGATTTACATATTTCACACAAATAAGCAAGAGATTCTGGTACTAAGAAGTTATAATACGTAGTTTTGGAATTCAATATCAAAAAGTTGGAATAACTGAAATCGTTTTACATTTTTTACATACCTGAATTCAAACTATAATATTTGAGGTAAAAATACCTACAATTCAATTAACTAGTCCCCACTAATGAATGATAAGCCAAAAAATTCCACCTAAAAAAATCAGTATCTGGTCCTAGTTTACATTTACATTTTACGGCATTTAGCAGATGTCCTTATCCAGAGCGACTTACAACTGATACAGTCTTCACGGAGTTCAGTACCTTAGCCACTAGGCTACCTCAGTACTAGTGTAACCTAATAAGATTTGTATTATTATTATTTCTAGGCATTCCAGCAGACACCCTTATCCAGTGCATCTTACACATAATTACAATCACAACTGTTAAAATTCAAGCAAATGTGGGTTGAGGGCACAAGAACCCAACCATGTCAGCTTGGCAGAGGTGGGATTTGAACCTGGACCTCCTGGTCAAATGTTACACCTCAAACCGCACACTTTTGGAGTTATATTGCTGCATTTATAAGCTATTTCTGAGAGAATTAACTTTACAATATTATAGTCTTCTTGATTATGCCAAAAGTCAAACTAATCTCTCAAAAACAATTGCAAATATATGTTTATTTAACTAAGAGCAGAAACCGTGGTTATAACCATGACTGGAAACATTACTAATCTGAATCGAAACAGTCTCTTTTCACAGTTCTTTTTCAAAGCAAAAGTGTGTCGACTACTGCTTGCATCTAATCGGGTTTTAATGTATATATTGATCTCCCTATTTACCTAAGGTCAAATGTCTCCCAAGTGTTGCTGCAGGTTTTTGCAAATGGCCAATAAGAAATGCTGAGACTCAGAGACCCTTCCACGGAAAATCAATGAATCCTTGCCGTGTGTCAGCCTACTTTGCATTAATGACGCAACACACTGGTCATTTGTTTCATTGAGCAAGCAAAGCGCTCCGGAGAAAAGACAAATAATCGTGGCCTTCTATGCGTAAGAATAATTGCCACTTTGTAAGTTATTTTGCAGCAGGTTCAAAGAAATGAATTCCCAGAGGATTACCATTTGACCACTCTACATGTTTCATTGTTAGGAGTCCAAAACAACATGGCTAACACGCAGGGCCGTGAGAAGTGCAATATGTAGCAGTAGTCATTTAGAATGAAGCACTTAGCAAAGTTGCTCTAAAGTTTAGGGAATGCAGCCTTTAAGATTGATTTCAATTACAGCCTAAGCTGAAGCTAAGAAAAGGAGAGACCTTGCTTTTGTACTCACCATTTATTTGTCTGCATTACGTTCTGTGAAACAGGACACTGACCAAAATGGACACTACAATAGTCATGTAGTAGTTTAAGATACTTTGCACACAGTGTTTTATTTTAAACAATAATATAAATCAAAACACAATAAGATTACTGTATATGAGTTTATTTGATACCAATACTGCCCTTTATCTTATAAAACTTTTAAAAACTTTGTTGACTCTCTTCAAGACTATGATTCTTTTTTTGTCAGCAGGTGTCACAATGGTACACTCGTACTAGTTCACTGTCATTCATACACCTATTAGACGTATATAAGATTTTCATTTCAGATTAGAATTCTTAACACCTTGAACATTAAGGCAAACAGATGTTTAGTGGGTGATATTGTTAAAAAAAAAAGCAAAGCCATATAATAATCAGAAAACAGCTTCTTAAAAATACATTTGCGCTTTCCAAATGTTGTGTTTAACTGCTGTAAGTTGATTATGTACAGGTGGCATTACTTCTTCAAACCTTTGTGCAAATCTTATATTTATTTAATATCTTGGCTTGGCTGATGAACTACTTTTGTGTTTGAGAAAGACTGTCAATTTCACTTTTGGCCAAACAACTGCTTTAACACATGAATAGCCTTTGTTTGTGGTGGATTACTGCGAAGATAGCCATAAGAAATATGGCAGAGCCTGGACCTGAAAAAGACTTTTGGTCAAATGTCCTCTACTATATCCACTGAGCCACCACTGTTCTTCAGCTGAGTACAGTTGATCTTTGGTGGACTTGCGTTTTCAAGTCATGGCAGTTCAGCAAACTTACACTGGGAATTGTGGTCGTTCTAACAAGCTACATGTCACTAATGACTCCCATCGTAGCCACAGCCACAGGGGATTGTTAACTCATGAATGGAAGCAGTTCTAACATGATTACCCACAACATGATTTACAGTTTACTTTTTAACACCTGCACTAAATTAGTGGGCCACATGTGCTATCTGACCAAGCTAATGGATAGCTTAGTACAAGTGCCATGAGTGGATGGGAGTCCTGCAGGGAAGGAGGGGGGGGCATAATGACACAGATGTATAGCTCAGGCCAAGATTTCTGAGGAAGTCCCTGAGGAGTAGACTTGTGTGATGTTTGACCATTTCTGTTCTCAAACAGGTGTACAGCTAAAAAGAAGAATGAAAAAAGAAAGTCTCCAGCAAGGTTCACTACTTATGGCGATACGTGTGTAAATTGATCTGAACAAAGATGAGACGTCAAGAGGAAATTCTTAACAAGCTAAATGCGAGCTTTCGCCTATTTCAGGAATATTTCATCACTAATCATCCTATAATGTCCATTAAAAACTCTAGCATTCTAGCTGCATTCAGTAAGCTATTAAACTGATCAAAGCAGCCAAAGCCTTTAAGTCCTATAATGTCCTCTGGTTTCTGTGTGACAGCTCTTATCAGATATGTTTTGTGTTGAACCAGAGAGTATGTCCCATCCATCTGCTTCATTTACACACCGAGGCTGCTCAAGATAAATGATTGTGCAGATAGGTATGCTGGAGCAAAGGACACATCTTTCAGCAGGGTCATGTGGTAATATAAGGGTAATCAAAGGAATGGCTAGAAAGTACAAACAAGAAAATGAAAAGAAAAAACAGACCAAAGAAAAGGCAAGAAAAAAAATAATAAATTATGCAAAGAAATAATGCAAGAAAATGAAAAAAAATAAGGAAAAAAGTGAAGAATTAATCTTAACTGAGAAGAAAAATATGAGTAAAATAAGAAAGGAGGGTGGCACGGTGGCAAGGGGGGTATCACCACTGCCTCACAACAAGAAGGTCCCGGGTTTTGTCCCAGGGTGGAGCGGCCTGGGTCCTTCCTGTGTGGAGTCTGCATGTCCTCCCTGTGTCTGCGTGGGTTTACTCCGGGTACTCATGTGTGTTAGGTTAATTGGTGTCTCTAAAGTGACCCTTAGTGTGTGTATGTGCCCTACAATGGATTGGCACTCCATCTAGGGTTGTTCCTGCCCTTGCGCCAGGAGTTGCCAGGTGGGCACCAGCTGGCCCGCGACCCCGTGTGGATTAAGCAGAAGATAATTAATGAATGAATAAAAAAGGAGTAAAAAGCAAAAACAAAAGGGAAATGAATTAAAGGAAATGAAAAAAAGTAAGCTAATAAAAAACGTAAATAAATGAAATTTTTTTATGGTTTTATGACTGTATTTTTACCATTATAGACCTTTTGGCATAATTTGAGGGGGAGGCTGCATATTTTGGGCCATACAGTGCAAGTCTTATACAGTAAGTGCTAAACAACACAAATGCTTTTCTAAGTGAGACTTTTCTACTGTTCATCTTTCTTGTGGCTTATTGTTAATTCTTTATTGTTTGTTACTAATATGATAAAAACTATAATTCCATTGGATTTTGATCCTCTCAGAGCCATATAACAAATCATCTTGTAATAATTTAATGACGTACAAGTTTAGAGATTTGAACCACCCTCAAATTTCATTAGGAATTGATTTAGGCTGGCTGGGTTACTATCTATAGCAAGAGCCAACAGAGAAATACAAGCAAATTCAATAACTACTATTACGGTTCTGTACTTATCTGATAAAGTGACTCTTGTTTCTGTGCACATAGTGACTTGGGGGTCTAATAGCTTTGATTTATATAACTGTTGCCCCAGTCTTGTTATAAATGTGTAATATGTGTACTTTTAATATGTGTAGTCTTGTGTACATCTCAATCAACGATACACTGCGTCATAACTGATATGTGATTGCATGGTCTATACATGACAAAGGTCCAAGACGTCCACAGTTTCACACCTGAACTGCTTCCATGGGTTGATCTGTTTGTCCATGGGATGGGAGTTATTTATACAATTATCTATGTAGTAGCTTCAGTTTCTCATGTAGCTCTAGTTTCTGGCTCAAGAGAAAGCTGCTGAAATAGTTCATAAGGGCCTGGCATCAAATCTTGGTTGCGGCCTGCATAACACATCTCAGGTCATATGTTATAAAAACCATGTGATGGAATGGCACCCAGTACAGTTTGTTCTTCTATCGGCACCCAGCGAATTCCAGGTTAATCTCCAGACAACACCCCGCTTCCCATGACCTTGGCCAAGATAAGTGGGGGTAAAACATGATTGTTTCCTTTTTTCTTTATCTAGGTACATTTGTTTTACTGCATCTACTGTGGTTGTGATAAAAAAAATGTAGTGATTTATCAAATACAGGTGCTCCCTCGATGACGATGGTTCGGTTTACAACATTTCAATTTTAATGAGAATATGATAAGACACAAACACACATTAAGCAGAAATTGTACTCTGAATATTGTATTTCGATCCTGGGCAAGCAATATACAGTATGATATTCTACCACAGATGCTGGGCTTCCGGGCAGGAGCCAGCCGAGCAGTGGCACATAGTAACAGTAGCACCCTCCACCAAAGGACTAACCCATTTTTGACATCTCGATCAACGAGCACTTTTATTGCTCCTGGTTAGGAACCCCCACAGACCCCCACATGACATGGCCAGAATAGATGGGGTCCATACAGAAACTTTGCCTTCAGTATTGGTTGTGCAGGACATTTTATCAAGATAAAAAGCATTAGTAGCTAGACTGAGCTGCTGCTCATGTAGCTGGTAACAGCTACCTAGACTCAAACCGTACATCGTGAAAGACATGGTGACAATTGAAACGGCTTTTAGAGCACGTTTTATAACTGCATTTTTAAGAGAACTTGTGTCAATACTGAAATACACTTTGAAATTGTAATCATCCTGTTACTAATGTACGATTTGCCAGTGACATATTTTAGTGCTGTAATATTTTAGGGCTGTCTTATAATTGTGCATTTATAAGAAGCATAGTTTAAAAAGCGGTTGTTGTCCATTAAAGGAGCACTTTCGCAAAAAATATTTAAAGCCCCGTGCTACAATAGTGTAATCTGTCATTTCCACACTGGTTCTCAAGATGTGGTTGAGCACAGTGTTCCCATTAACAGCAGGGCTTTCTGTGTCATTTATCTCAGTCGCTTTAGCCACAGAACAGACAGTTTAATGAACAGTGATGACTCTTCACTTTGTCGAAGACTACTTCTCAGTAACTGCTGCCAGAGATACGACCTTCTAAGCCAGTCCCCTCTGTAAAAGTGACAGGCATCAAACCCAGTGCGTTAAGGTTCTCAGGAAAGCTTCACAGAGGCAGAGATTAAACAAAAGGTTTGACATTTCTAGCGGTGAAACGGCAGCTTGAATTTAGAGCAGAACTCAGAAAGAGGTTAATGAGGTTTTTAAAACTGTTCCTGTACTTGCGGTGACATCATGCTACTCGTTAGCTTAATGCAGCACAGCGGTCTTAGCTAGCACGCCAACCTGTCAGTGGACCAAAATGAGCCGGCTGCAGAGGATGAACATTTGCACAGAGGCAACATGATACATAATTCCTTTTCCAGATTGCGAGAAGGGTCTGACCTACTGGCTTGAATAAATCTGCTGTAAATAACAAATGAGACACAGCAGGAGCATTCTGCTCTGTCCGAATGTCAAGAGAGCTGTAGATTAGACATGAAAGAATAAAAGGACGTTAAAAACAATTCCCATCTTTCTTTTGCTACAGGCCAAAGGGCTTCGAAAGAAACATGTGAAAAAAAGCAGTTGGAACGTAAACGTTTGTAATTGATCTGCATCATGTGGCGTTTGATATTTAATAAAAAAAAACTTAACTTAAATATTTTTACTTTGGTTAAACAACTATGTTTAAGCAGGTTTCACATGTCTAGCTAGGAGACGGACCTGATTCTTAGCAAAACACTGTCCAGAACAACACAATCCCTCTGCCTACTTGCTCCCATCCTTGTTGCCTTTACTCCATAGTGTAAATAGTTTGCACACACTCAGCCATTCTCGTGATCGGGGTCTTACAAGGTCCAGAGTCTACACTGGCAACACTGGAACACTGCAGACGTGAAACCCTGCTTTGCAGCTAGTGACACGCATGCTTAGTTTATGCTGGATCCATTTCATACTTGATGTAATGCTGCCAAAAATATTGATAGATCAATGAATCTCAATACTAAACATTTCACACATATTTACAAAACAGTCTTTCATTTGAACTCAAAGAGCGGTTTGTTGCAGAAATTGAAATCGTAGCTAAATCAGTGTTCACAGCCTGTCCCAATTAGTAAAGAAAGCATCAGGAGTGCTGTGTAGAAATGTTTCAGCTTCAAAGCGGGTAAGGCCGAAAAGCCAAAGGACCCAAACAAGTCGTCTGCTTCAGCCTGTTAGTGCCATACGTCAGCACGCCCAACATATTGGTCCAGGCAAGACTGGCTTGAAAACAAATTCAAGTAAATGGGGAAGGCGTTTATCTGGCTTAAAGCACAACAATCTACATTTTAACTGAATGGATTATTTTTTTATCTACAGTATGTGTACAAACATGTTTTGACTCCAGATGTTGAATCTCAGCAGGAGTGAGTATCAGCGTTAAGCACACTAGAGTGATGAAAATACTAAATTGTCATAAAAACTCAATGAAATAACTTTTTCTGTTCATTTTTACATGAATAATTAATGCAAATAAGTCACCCTGGATCACGAGTTTGAGTCTGGAGTGTGAGTGGGCATTAAAACAGACAACGGATCGTTTTTTTTTTTTTCATATAGCTATTTTATTTTGAAGCTATATTACATGGAGCACTGTTGTGTTTTTGCATTATGGAACGTTTTTACTCCTTGCCCAATTGCTGGATCACTGCACAGTCGGTGTTCCCTTATCTCATGTTTTACAAATTAAGCACTGCACACATTAACAAGTAGCTTTGGATACTGACATGCTTTAAGAGATGAGAGGAAATCTATAAGGGCATGGAGTGACCTTGCTTAACATTACCGCACGGACATTAAACATGGATGAAGTTCGAACAATTATACTACGATTTGCTAGGTAAGATTTAAAATACATTACATTTGCAATACATTTGCCATTTCTGATAAATACAGCGATACTGTAAAACTACTGCCCTCAGCAGCTCGGGCTGTGAAGCTTAGGAGAAATCTAACAATATTGTAAAAATAAACAAATGTAAAAGACCCATAAAACATGAACAGAGTGTAGCATCCAATTTCTTTGATCAGCACCAACTGAGGGAAGCCATAAATGAAAACCTACCACAGGATATGCAATTCTATTATGGTGCAGAGGTTTCAAATGAGATTGTTAGTATTCAGGATGGCAAGTGAGATGAAAGAAAAGAAGACACCCAGGAGCCCTCTGAGTGCCTCTTCCCTTATCCCGTGTGTGCTAGAAAATCCCCTCCATATCATAGCCATTTTAGCTTTCGATCCTGAGACACATAGCTGAATGATTTGTCCCATCAGTCAAGTGCTAAAGAATGAAGGAAAAGCAGCTCCTGTAAGAGCATTTTCACAGTAGAGAGGGATCCTTCCCAATGCTACAAACTTGATTCATCATTTTTACGGCCTTTTCTCGGGAAAGACAAATGGACCAGAAAACTGTGCTGGAGCAATTGTGCCGAGGTTGTGTCTAAACAAGCAAAATGACACCAGAAGACGACACATTCAGCCATGCCCGTGTTCTCCTCAAGTTCAGCTCCTCCTCCTCTGCGGCTGACAGTTGTGCAAATTGTGGCAGATGTCCAGAAGACATCAAGTTTTGCACAAAAATGCACAGGGTGTGTTTGTGTCGTGTGCTCATCTGTGCCAGCAGTCCCAAGACACAGATAAGCAGTTCACATCCCTCTGCCTGCAGCACTTTGGTTTTTCCCTCCTCCACCAAGCAACTTCCACAGTGCAGTAGTAACTTCTTAACTGTGCACATGCTGCTTCTGTCACCAGCCGTGCTACCTTCACTCCCCTCTAGCCCTTAAGCACTTTTTCCACTCTAATTATCTCTCTGAAGTGCACTTCCCAAACTCTCCACGCTGCCTCCACCCCCATATCCTCAGCGCTCCAGACTTGCACTACAGCTAGCTTGCCTCTAGCTTCTCCTCAACTAATTAACAATGTTCAAGGAGCAAATGTAGACAATATGAGAGCTTAATGATGCAGTCACTTAGAAATAAGTTGGACAGCACGTTTAGAGTAAAAGAATATCCTTAAAAAGCTACACTGAAACACTGGGCAAAATGGATGATCATATGGAAATGGAGAGCATGTTACCTCGAGGGCTATAAGGATGTTTTGCATTTCTAGAACCTACTTTAGGAAAAGCGAGATGCTAAAGTCAGTGTAACAAGGTGTGTAAAATATTTATCCTTCACATCCCTTACTCTGCTCCAGAACCTGGCATTTACACCAACAAAAAAGCAATTAAGCAGACAGACATTGGTTAGCAGTAATACATACATAATAATATATTTTCGTCATTTAGCAGACACCTGTTTCCAGAGCGACGTACAATTAATACAGTCTTACAGTCTTGCCAACTGTGGCAGAGGTAGGATTTGAACCCTGGACCTTCTGGTCCATCGTCCAGTACCTTAACCACTAGGCCTCCACAGTCCCTTACAAACTCACTTACTTACAAACTTTATCCTAATTTCCCAAATGGAAGCAATTTGCCTTTATATGGTTCTCACATAAAGACTACTACTACTTTGTGCAATATTTTTCTTTATCAGCAGAGCCAGATGTTGCCAAACAGACATGTGCTCAACATTGTGGAGACATCTGGTCACATCTAAAGGCTAATAACCTGGGGTGCAATTTTTTAATTAATTTTAGATCACTTTTAAATTAGAAATACCATCTGCAGAAATGGGCATAAGTCTCTATGTCAGAAATAGACTAGTCAGCAGATTATGTGACTGTCTAGTTGACTAGTCAGGCTCGATAAAGACATATAGAATAATAAATACATCCAGCCAACACTAATCTGCTGCATTTTCATTTATAACTTCAAATCAAAAAAGCTGAGACTGTAAGAAAAATTCAAACAAAAAAATATATTTCCTATAGCTAAAAAGAATCATTTCCTACAACTTTTATTTCATTGCATACAGTCTGAACACAGAACATTTAATGTTTTTACTTGGTCAAATTCATTTAATTCATTAAATGCATTACATCCAAAAAGTGTGGTCAAAAAGAACTAAGAATTAAGGGCCAGTAATGAGGTAAAAAGAAATATCCATAAAAGTGTTTGACAAGAAAAGGTGACCTAAGGATCTCCAGTTTTACTCCCAAAGTGCTGTTACTCTCAATCTTCTGGTCAATAGTCCACTACCAGTGACTCACTTCTGTCTTAATTACTTGTTACTACACATAACCTTCCAGTAATTCAGATCTAACACAAAGAAAAATGTTCAGGTATCCTTGGTCAGACTATAAAGAGGTTAAAACCTTCTTAAAACAGACTTCATATTTGAACTGAGATTTAACTGATATTAAAGACTGATAGGAAAATTATTGGTATGACCAGAGATAATGTTTTTGATGTGTAAGAAACTATAATGTCCTCAACCTCACTCTAGGTTAGTCTGGCCTAACATAGTTATAGTTATGAAAACAACTAAATAGATTATGTTGTTCTCCATCAAATTTTGTTGGAACCAGTAGAAAACAATATGAAAAGAAGATAGAAAGCAGTGCTGTGGTGGCGTGGGCTATCTGTTCAGTCTGGTCCTCCCCAACACTAGCCATGTTTCTAACACCTATAAGAGATGGGACTTCCCTCAGTTTGGCAGAAAGTCACATGTGGCGTGTGCATGGCATGGAAGGAGTCCTGGTCCTTCCAAGGTTTCTTCATACTACATTTGGGGAGTTTTTCCGTGCCATTGTCAGCCTAGGCTTGTTCTATTTGAGATGGGCCTTTTAAGATTATATAATATTGTAAAGCAGCTTTGAAACAATGCAATATATATAATATGCAATTTATATAA
>JAVSBV010000010.1:778109-799590 GCA_033117975.1 Parotocinclus spilosoma | reverse complement strand
CACACACACACACACACACACACACACACACACACACACACACACACACACACACACACACACACACACACAGATCACAACTGTAATACATAGGCAGAAAACTGGAGTACCCAGAGGAGACTCTGGCTAGCCCTTCGCCCAACAGACATGGGGAGAACATGCAAAGTCTATATAGGCAGAGTCAGAGGTGTCAATCAAACTGGGATGTCTAGAGTTGTGAGGTAACAGTGCTAACCACTGCATCACTGTGCTGCCCGTTATTGTTAATATAAACAATCCTTTATCTATCCTGAAGGATTACCTATTTTTTTACCTATTGTTTCCAGTCCCTTAGTCATCTATAAGCTCAACACCACAAACAGGCTTATAATAATTACACAATTTATCAAGCCCTAGATCAATTTTTATTCCAATCGTAATATAACTGAATTATTACAGATTTTCCTTGCAGGCAAAAGGATTCCCCAGTTTTGAGATGCACAAATACATGACTAAAGGGTTAAACAAACCATGCTACTCATCTTATTAAGAGTCATTTGAGCTTTGGTTGTGTTTATGGTTCTCAAAGATCGAATAAATGTGTACAGCCAAGAAACAGTATTACAGGAGTGTGTAACCTCCTTTCTTTTATTGTTGTTTATAAGTTTATTATTTCTTATCAATCAACCAAATGAAAATTCGCTTAAAGCTGCCTTTACCCCCGTTTTCAATCTCTATAACACCATGTCACGGCCATGGTTTCATGACTTTAGGAGTGCAGTCATGGCAGGGAGGATATTACATTCCTGTAAAACCACAAGTCTTAATGTTCTTCCACACACACACACACACACACACACACACACACACACACACACACACACACACACAAAATCTAGGCAGTGGAGTATAAAAACAAAACTATAACTGGGTTGGCACTAAATCAATCTCTGGGATTGCCGTAGCCTAACAGTTCAGGTACTGGACTCTGGACCTGATGCCAAGCTACCACATTTGGGTCCTTAAGCAAGTCCTTTAACCCACCATTGCTTGGATTGTAAGACCGTATCAGTTGTAAGTCGCTGGATAAGGGTATCTGCTGAATGCCATAAATGCAAATCTCCCAACACTTTATTCTGATCACTGATCAATTTTAGCAATTTTTCTCTCTCTCGTGAGTGATGGCTGCTTTCTTCTTCTCCCCAAGGTCCTAAATCTTTCTGAAAAGACATTTTTTGGCATGTATTGGTACCGATTTATATATACTGCTCACAAAATGTATCACCTTATCTTACTTTTCTAGATAAAATAACCCCTGATTTTTGTGAGCAGTGTATAACATTTATTTATAAAATTATTGGTCCACTCTCAAGCTACCTATGTGTATTTATCGGGCTGAAAGGTGACTTACATGTGCTTTGTTATGTTTTTCCTTTGTATTATTCTTTTGACTTCGATTTCTCCTTGTTACAATGTGGTTTACTTATGCTTTTTCTTTTTCTAATCATAAAGGGTTAACTAAAATATATAGAGAAATACATTTGCACACACACAACTAGTTTTTCTGTAGTTGTGAGATGTTATAAATAACAAATAAGTTTAAAGTTACTCTCTCAGGTGCTTGGATTGTGTGGTGTAAGATTTTTTCAGTTGTTGAGTTTCTCTTGATCGAGCGTCTAAAAAGTTTATTTTCTTTAAGAGTCTACTAAATGCTGTGAATGTAAAAACTAAAGAGAGAGCTTTTAGTTCTGAGTTAAGGTTGCTAAAATTTGGCCAGCTGTCAATTTGCCTTGCTCTACCTATGTCCACATGACTTTCAGGTACTCTGCTCTGATTTCCCATCCTATACATACACTGTAGAGGCCATAATAAATATCCAGTGTATCTACAATGCCATGTTTTAAGCATATTTTTAACATGTAGCTAGTAAGATAGTTGATAGATGCATTTAGGGGGGCTGTGGTGGCTAGGTGGTAAGAGTCAGTTGCTTAATGGCAATTCTTAAGAGCCTGGGGTTGGAATACTGAGTCGGGCTTGCAGTTTAAGGGTCAGATGGTGCTTTTACTGAACGTTGTGATAGACTGGAACTGCACATCAGCTTGGAGGAAGTTGCTCTGTACAGAATAATGTAAAATGAATGCCAACTATCATACTACTACCAGCATCCTATGGGCGGCCATAGCGTGCCATCCTACACGGGAGTATAAGTCACAGTGGACAGTCAGTTTCACAATTTGAAATGAACTTCAAATAAACAATTTGACCCAATCGTCCCACAACTGAATAAACAATTTTCTACTGCACTGCTCAAAAGAATTAGGGATATTTTATTGGGGATTTATACCATAATTTCTGGGAGCAGTATATATGAAAACCTTGATCAGAGGTACACATATATAAAAGATTACCCTAGTGCAAGGTAGGCAGAAACAAGTTTTTTTAATTGAAAAAACACACCTAAAAATACACACACCCAGGGTGTAGGATGGCAGTCAGGTGTAGCCTGAAAACCCCTGCTTCCAGTAAACCGAGAAAATCTGATAAGACAAAGCACAGCTGGCCTTGTTGTTACCAGCAGGCCTGAAGGATCATATCTGGCATTAAGATTTGCTTTACAGTTACCCAGCCAGCCTCTAGAGCAGTAGAAGGTCAGTGTGTGAAGAGTCACTATGTGTATGCGTGTGTGTGTTCAGTCTGACCATATGTTCATACCCAGACAGTGACTAAACGAGGATTAGTTCTCAGGGCCTGATCAGGGTGAACAAATAGAATACCATTATGTTTGTTCCACGCAATCTAGTTCCACACTACGCCAGTGTCAAACACAAATTCAAGTTTGTCTTCCCATATTGCGGGGCCTTCACAGTGACATAATAGTACTGCAGCTAATGTTTTTCCAATGTGCACCATAGCCCTAACCTCAATAACCTAAAGACAATCGTATGCATTGTTGTTTTCATAAGAAAGTTGCAGTTTGAGCAAGAAAAAAACATCATTTTGGGAACCAGAGGGCTTTGTGTTCCCCACAAAGTAACGCACATTAGATCGTCCTACGCTTGTGGTCCTCACGATGATGTGAACTTGACTGCCATACACACACTTCTAGTTCATCCAGCTGCTTGACAGCTGTCAGGTGGCTAATGTATAATGGAAGAGTGGAGAGCTGGTGAAGTGGAATCCTGTGTAACAGCCAAGAGTTGCAAGATCTTCCCTAAGACTATTATGTACCTTAAGCTGCCAATAGTTATGTGAACATCATTTCTAATTATTTGTCATTTCAGCCATACTTACTGCTGACAGATTCATAATAAGAAGCATACACAGACCTGAAATCTCCATAGAAAAAGAGCCGCAGTAGAATGGGGTGTAATGAACAAGCCAGTGACTCTCAGGTAGACACTTTCATTGTTTCCACCTCCAACAAGCCAGCTCATCAACTGACCTAAAACAAATTGTATAAACCATTCATCAAGTTCTTATATGTGCATCTCAGAGTTTCTATTTTATTAACATAATCGCCAACAGCAAAGCTAGTGTTAAAAGTGCTGCCTAGATAAACTGGACTTAACCATTTATTACCTGAGTAGTTCAAGTCCAGTTGTTCATCCCTGGTTTCCGTACAGCCTCAAGTTCATTAATTCCCACCTAGGATAATATGGAGGAGCTAATTCATCTAATCTCATGTTTTCAAGACAGTGGGATTTGAGCAATTCCCCGAGGAAATAAACAGACATCAGAAGAACATGCCGAGCCCCACACAGACACTAAACAGAAATGAGGATTAAAACTTAAAATAGTGTACACAGGACTTAGCAGATTCTCTTAACCAGAGTAAAGTACGGTTGCAGCAAGTCAGGACCTTGTTCAAGGTCAAAACCGTAGTTCAGGGCCTCAACAACTAAGCCACCGCAGACCCCTAAAAAGTAACGAGGACTTCTGCTTCACACTCATCAAGTGATCAGACTGTTATCTGACTATTATTCCAGAATGAATTACGCACCATCTCATTGTCTTGCTCTTTTGGCACACTGTGCAAACACACTATTGATTTCCCACATGTGCCCAGTGTTCTTTTATTGTTATGGCCTATTACATTTCGCAATGGACAGGCCAAGTCGGGGATGGCATCTGTTCAGTCATCCCAGGTGGCAGGCGCATTCTGTGTGGCTAAATACAATTTCTGAAAAGGTCAGAACAATTTAGGAATCATTTATTGGTTCCCATCCAGTCCTGCCGCAGAGTGCTGGCCTTTTATCCCAATATTTTATTAGCCATTTGTAGGCCATGCTCTGGAGATCTGTGACGAGATTTGTCGAGGTGCAAGGCACGCAGATGGGATTTCAATTGTTAGCCCAGTGGAGCCTGGTTTGTTTCCGCTTCAGCTGTCTCAATCTCTAATGGTGTACTTTGGAAGAGACTTTGTTTAATGTCTTATTGCTGAAAGTGGCTTTCACACCCTCTCCTGCCACTCCCTGTCATGGGAGGTCTAATTTGCGAGTGGGGTCAGCTTCACTAATGAATCTGCCAGCAAAGTGGCCTTTAATGTAATTAACCGGTGAGATATTCTCTTTCTGACTTACACACACATGACAATGCTTTACCTTTAATTCCTGATCCTTTTGTCTAATTAGTCTGCCTTGGTGATGTACAGTAATGGCAGCCTGAATGGTAAAACAAACCCAGTTCATTAAATGAGTAAAATATTTGAAACTGAACAATCAGGCCAGTAATTAACTACCAAAGGCCATTGCTATTTCAAATAAAACCAAATGATCCCAATATCTACTAGTAAAGAAACGCAAGCAGCTGGCTCACTAGATAAAGGGAACGTTTGTTAGGGTTTTATTGCAGCTCCTCGTTAACCTTCCGGCTGCCAGCTCCCTGCGCTCATGAATTTCACATGATTAAACCCGGAGAGTCAGAGCAACACGATGAAGCTTGTTTGTATGTGGGGGGTTTATAGGTGATGAATCTGACAGGACAGCAGGAATTCAGGCAGGTACAGCGGCAAGCACTGTGCACAGGTGGAGACTGCTGTCCATCGGGTTAAAGCACGGCAGGAACCTCATTGTCTTGCTTAATTCCCTGACTTCTTTTTTTAAAGGCTTCCTCCTCTAGCCTTTGATGCAAGTGCTCCCTTATTTGTGGGCAGATTCCTACATTGGACCATGGAAAAATTCAGCTTCAAGTGACATTTTACATCCTACCCTAACCAATCAAACATGTGCAACAGCAACTCTAGCTGCCGTGCCGTTTTTCTGCTTTCATGCGCTGATGTCACCACTCCAGAGAGACAGACAATGGATTTAATTGATCTGTTTATCATTTCAACACAGTGCTGCCGTATTGATGTGCAGGCATTAGCAGAGGCAAATTGCTTGCACTTTGCACATTTGATCCCATTGTAGGGCACAGCCAATCGCCTAGACGTTCAGCATTCAAAGCAAACAAGAGAGTCTCCAAGGCCTGTAATTTAATATTCACACCGAGAACAAATCCATCTGGTCAAACTGAGAACTGCAGCCAACTTAATGGCTCTGTCTGATGTAAATAGGAGCACATTAGTATTGCTGTTGTTACATGAACACTCTTAATGGATTATTAAGTGTTTTGTTCAGGGAAAGGCTTGGGAGGAACATGAGGGTCTCGGTGTAGCCAACAGACTACATTTGGAACTGAAATGGTGCAGTGGGCCAACTGATGCAGATGGGCTTTTGCAGAAGCACTCAGAAGTCATATATAAAGCAAAGCTTTAGCACTGGGATGAGGAAACGGGAATAAATTAAAAACGCTCATCACTATAAATAGTCCTGCTATTGTCAAGTGATTATGGTCAAAACCCTGAAAATTATGTAACTATGAAAGTGAGAACTAAGGTTCTTGCTCAAGCACTCAGAGGAAGCTTGGTGTTTGTTGAAAACACAACCGATCTATAGATTAGTATCCAAACCACGGAATCATCACATTATGTAGTCCTTCCAAAACACAAGGGGCAGATGTAAGTTAAGGCTAAGTGCGGGATGCTTTTTCTCTTCCTTAGCCACAGCCACTCAACCTGGATGGAAGGCAGTGCTGTTTCAAAGGGCAGGAACAATCGTAGTCAGGGCACCTTTGTAGAACATGCACACTCTGGGCGACTTTATCATAACAAATTAACCTAATGCAATTCTTTAGACTGTGGAAGGAAACCACATATAAACCCACACTGACAGAAGGAGGACATTTAAACTACACACAGAAAGGACCCAGACCTTCTGGTTGTGAGGAGATTAATTAACTCAATAAATACCATAATCGCTCAACATTAAAAAATGTAAACAAATTACATATTACGTTATAATTATTTATCACCTGCAAATATTTGTTTTCTGTCTATTTAGATTTGATCTGCGGTACACTCAACTTTTAACAATGTGTTCTTATATTGTAAGAAACATTTGGGTCAAATGGGCCCTTCTTTTACATTAAGTCTCCTAAAACAATGCCCAGTTGTTTGCTCTCATTTCCAGAATTTAGCAGACGCCCTTATCCAGAGCAACTTACAACTCATACAGTCTTACAATCCAAGCAATGGTGGGTTAAGGGTCTTGCTCAAGGACCCAACTGTGGCAGCTTGACAGAGGTAGGATTTGAACCCTGGACGTTCCGGTCTTGAGTCCAGTACCTTAACTGCCAGGCTACCGACTGGCCCCCAAAAGTGTTACAGATTAATAAAAAAACTAAGTTTCTGAAAGACAGAAAGAAATATAAAGTAACTTACAACGTATATATACTATATTTAAGCCAGAACGTCTAGCTATATCATCAATAAACTGTACCTATGCATCCAGAGACTTCTTACGCCTTAGATCAGGTTGTAATTGTTCTCCAACAAAGTCTAGAATCATCATTAGGGTTTATTGAGCAACTACTAAAGCCTCAAAGAGAAATTATTGCACCTGGAAGGTAAATTTAAGCTTTTACATGCACAGCAGTAACACCTCTCTGGAGTGTGCTGGGTAGCTGGGTACCTTGTAAAGAAGATAATTAACTTCCATCTTAAACATGTTCTTTGTTGCTTCATGCCCTTGTCTCCTGATTATGCCAGTTCAGTGTTTGCTGTGCAGCTGTTCACTTTAAAGATACATGAATTCCAGGGTGCCTGCTCAGATGAAGGTTACACAGAGAGTTTCACTTCTTTCACCGCATGTGAAAATGGCACAGATCTCATTTGAAAAGATGTCCGTTTTCTGATCTTCACTCAGCTGCTTTGAGTGTAAGCTTAACACAAAGGACTGGAAGCTTAGAAATGTATTATGCTCTAGAATTGTCTACACCTGACCTGGATTAAGAAATAACAACTCAAAATGACCTTCTAATGACCTTCTAAATAACACTAGGGATATTCAGGAAAGGTTCTTTCACAGCTACATCAGCAGGCAAAGGGTGTTCCAAATCTATTCTTTTTAATTTCTATGTATATTTAATGTATATCCTATATCCGACATTAATATGAACAGTTCATGCTCCCAAACTGACACACATTCAAAAAAGAGCAATGCTTCACGTGAAGCGCTCATCCAGAGGTAAACAATCCCAATGGAGTCAACACTAAAAGTCACTTCTTTAATGGTCATGTTTAAAAGAGCACGTTATTCAGCCACAACAACTGCTTTGGTAAGCATCCTGGGTTTCTATAAACTTTCCTTTTAAACTCTTTATTTATCTTTGCAGCCACATCCTCCTGTTGGCTATTTAATGCAAAATTTCCTCAAGCACAAGCAGTTGTGATATGCGCCTTCTAATTTTGTTTGCACAGAGACATCACCCCAAGTATTTATGAGGTCTGTTATTTTGTTATCCCACCACTGGTAACCTTCCTCATAGCTTATGCCCATTTTTCTTTCACCATAGCTGGCATTTATGACAAATGTTGAGTTCATTAATTCATTCATTATTTTTAGCCACTTAATGCTGATCAGGGTTGCGGGAAAGCTACGACACAAGGCAGGAACAACCCCAGACAGGCCACCAATCCATCATAATCTACTTAAACTCACACACTCATACCTGTACTCACACACTGAAGGACATTTCATCACCAGTTAACTCAACACCACATATCTTTGAAAGGTTTCGAAAACATGCAAAATCCACAAATATGAAGTCTGAGTTAGGGAACAAACCAGGGACCATGATAATCGCTGCACCAACATTTTTGTCCCCACCCCTTATGCTTGGAAATTGTAAACTCCCAAATGACTCAAAAAATAGCTATAATAATAGCTAATAAGTAGATCTTCTTTTCCCATACAGATCAACATTTTCCCTAATGATCTAGGTCTGTTCACACAAAGTGTCCATCCCGACATGGTTACACAAACACAACTTTAGTTCCCATACACTACCTGAACTGATAGATCTTTTTTCTTTGTATTTGCCTCCAATGCCCACCCACAAACCTCAAATAAAAGATTTAGCTTAGCCTGGCACCTCTGCCTCCAGGGCTGGGAAAACCCAGTGGCCTCTCTTACATCAAACAGCTTGGCACAGAGACTTGGAGAGAGTTGCCCACCATGGTAGACATATTTATACTGGAGAATCACCAAGGGTTAGGAACTAAGCTGGAGCCATGCTGTGTGTGTTCTGAATGCAATGTTAAGTCCATACTGTGTAGAACTTTGCAATCAGCACCGTGCTTAGTCATAACTGTAATCCTACAGTATAAAGAAATACTAAATAAAAAAAACACACCAGTTGCTATGCTAGTTGTTATATCAGAATTGATTAGTCCATTTAGAATATTTATCTGGTCTTTTAGTCAGTTACTTAGGCTATTTCAGAATAGCCTTGGAGGGCTTGTACTTAAAGTGTTCAAGATATGTTTGACATGCAAAACAAGCTCGTTTATGAGATGCAAACTACAGGAAATGACATGGTTTCTGTTTGCAGACTACAAAAAAAAACATGCCTACAGTACATATCACCATAGAAGCCATATGCTTATTTGATTAACAGATCCCTTTTATTTGTGGTATAATCATTTACATTTTACATTTACAGCATTTAACAGACTTTAGTACGGGTATGAGCAGACACCCTTATCCAGAGTGACTTACAACTGATACAGTCTTACAATTCAAGCAATGGTGGGTTAAGGGTCTTGCTTAAGGACCCAACTGTGGCCGCTTGGCAGAGGAGGGATTTGAACCCAAGACTATTAGGTTAATTCGGGTCCAGAGTCCAGTACCTTAACCGCTAGGCTACCGCAGTCTAATCAAACTGAAAAGATAAAAGTGAAGAGAGTCCATGCAGGTGTCAGTTTCATTTTATATTTTGAGTGCACGTTACAGCAAGCATTGGCTGGGAAAAAGGTTAATTGAACCATAATTCACTGCTAGCAAAGGTTCTAGTGCAGACGCAAGCTAGGAGAGGAACAAAGGAAGAGATGTGGAGGGGGAGAAATCTTGTCATGATGACTAATGTGCTCTTGCAGGCTATCTGACAGGTAGAGTGAGTGAGAGATTATCTGACAGTAAAATTTTCAGGACAGCTTGAGGCAAAATCTAGTCATGGTAGGAAAAATCTTAACTTTCATACAAAACTGATTCATCCTTTATGCAGGTTCCTCTATTGTTTATTTCTTTAAATGTGATTAACTGATGTAAAGGTTTTAAGTAAGATGCATCTGACAGGTTACCATAAACAGACTAAATTATATGTAAGCCACAAATATACAAACCATATAGAAAGTAAGTCATAGAATGGAGGAATTGTAACTTCCCAGCCACATCTGTTCTCAGGACTGAGTGTAGTTAGTTATTCTTGGCAACCTCACTTATCCTAAATCAATCTCGACTTGCAAGAGGAACTGGCAGTATATGCAAATGTAAAGACTTCTCATCGAACTGTGAGCAATTGATTTCAGATGGAAATTCTTCAGCTGGTGCTCACAATACCCTCACAATAAGTCGTGAAATCTTCTGTGGAAGGCTGTATACCGTTTAAACCATTCATTCATTTTTTTTAGGACTTGCTTTATTCTGATCACTGCTGTGCTGGGTCTCGGGAATATCCATTTACAGTTCTGTGCAAAAGTCTTAGGCATTGTTCACTGGCTCCTGGTGAAGTTTAGCATTCAGTTTAAGGTACTTATGTTTGGGTATAAAGCACTTAATGGGTTAGCCGCCTCGTATTTTGCCGGCTTGCTTTCATCTTCTATAGCTCACCGATTACTGATATCGCCTTTGCAGAATTTGCTGGCGCTTCCTGGACTCGCCTTACACTGCAAGGGGATATGTCATTTGCTGTGTATGCTCCTAAGCTGTGGAACATACAACCGAATGTTCAAAAAGCACTATCACTCCCGGCCTTTGAGAAAGGTTTTATAACTTATGAATCTTATGAATCTGCATTTGAATAGCTTCAGAAAAGTGTGCCTGAACCTCCACAGGACCAGTACAGACCAGGTATTATTTGGGTGGTGGATCATTCCCATTACTCCAGTGGCACTGGCATGGTGGTGGTGTGTTATGCTGAGTGTTGTGCTGGTAAGGTTGGATCAGGCACAGCAATGCTGCTGGAGTTTTACAATACTGTTCACTCACTGTCCACTTTATAAAAAAACATTCATTTATTTGCTCCACCTTGCAAATGTAAAGTCAGAGGCAGCAGCTCATTTGTAGCTGCACAGTTTGTGTTTAGTCATCCTCTAGTCCGTCTGTGTTCACAGGACACTGCCTACAAGATGCTGATGGCTGGACTCTTTTCAGTCCAGCAGTGGCACTGAGGTGGTTTAAAACTCTAGCAGTTCTTCAGTGTCTGATCCACTCAACAACTCACTAACACACCACCACGATGTCAGTTTCCACTCAAATAGTACCAGATCTGTGGGGTCTCAAACATTATAAAACTCTAAAGAGGGCTAACAAAATACACAGAAAAACAGATGGACTACAGTCTGTAATTAAAGAACCACAAAGTGCAGTGACCACTAAAACATAAAGAATAAGCAGGATATAACCAGAAAAATATAGACTGCCTATTACACTGATAATGCATTCAAGAAGACTTTTGCACAGTTCTGTATATTTACAGAATTTGCTAAATGTCATCATTACCCAGAGAGACTTAAGCAGTTGAGGGTTAATGACCTTGCTCAAGAGCTCATCTGTGGCAACTTACACAACGGTACATTTACATTTACAGCATTTAGCAGACGTCCTTATCCAAAGTGACTTACACAAGTGCTTTGCATTTTTCCCTGTACATAAAACCTCATGTTAGTAATTGATAGCCCAATAACACAATCCAACAAAAACCTGCTTGTATCTGATGAAGGTAATTTTGTTGTCGCATTTTCAGCCTTCACTTAAGTGCTGACTGAAAATGAACAACAACAAACAAACAGAATAAACACAATTGCTTGTGTGTTTTGTACAGCAATACAACCTACTGGTAAGGGTCCATAACCACTGGGCTAACAATGTCTAGTGCATTGTAGCAGAAACCCTAGGAGAAATGCAGGAATACACGATGGACAGGCTACCAATCCATCATACCACACTAACTCATACCTAGGGGCAATAAAAAGTAGGCAGTCCACACAGACATTAACTGGAGGTAAATATCGATCCAGGGTTCTTAGACATTTGTGGCAACAACATTATCAGCCACTGCGCCAAAACTTTGAAATCACATTGCTATCCAAACCACTAACCAAGTATAATAAAAGTCAACTGGGAAAACAATGACAGTGATTCTTTACTCTACCTGTATCATGTAATCTTATTTTATTTAGTAGTTAATTATAAGGTAAATGGTAGCCTTTAGTACAAGAAGACACAACTAGGCAGTAACCCAACTCAAAGTACTGATAATAGACAAGACAAGACAACTTGTATACAAGGTAAAACTTATATAACACATTTCCAAAGACAGTGATTGTCAACCAAAGTGCTGAACAATAGAATGACCAAACTAAAAGGCATAGTCCCTATATAGAATTAATTTAAATAAAAACACAGAAACATATATATATATATATATATATATATATATACATACATACATACACACACACACACACAGTCATATACATACATACATAATCAAAACAAATAAAAAGTCCCTAAGATCAAACAACAGAAGGACCAATCAGAAAGACTCCTCCACCACAATACCATGGTTTGTGGATTACCTTATAACACATAACGATGCTAACAGGACTTTCTTGAAATATTTAAATAACGGGGTTATATTTACGCAATTTATTTTTGGCTGCTACAATCTTGTAGTACAGAAGTGAGTAACTGAATTGTTGTGCATTATCATTACCATAATGTGGCAATGATTTTGAATAACCCTAAATAGACACTGGTTCTGTGGAGTTTACAGGGAATCACACTTGTCAGCAGTGGGGGGTCCAGTGAATTAACCTCTCAGGGGGCCCTTTGTAGAACAAACAAAATAGAGGGGGCTCTCTCACAGCGGTTGGTTTTCAGTGGTTGTCGATGTCAATACAACGGGTTGGGATAAATAGCACATGGAATATGTTCACCTAAACACGCCTTTGAAACATTTCAGAACCGGCATCGTCTTAAACAAAACACGTTCAGGAGATTTGTAGTTACTGTGCTAGAATATGTGCATTCACTTTATTGATCATTTTGGACTATGGTACGAAGCTTTATTTGAGAATTCATTAAAAAAAAAAAACTTGGGTATGATGCCATTACTGGAGTCTTCTCCAGCATTGTCTCCACTGCTGACATCTGTGACAGGGTTTCACTTACCTTCAAATCAATACAAAAATCGCATGTAACCTTACCATAGCGTTCACATTCAGAGCATCCAATATATATGGTTTTACGTCTTAATTTTGGCCCATATTCTATTTTTTTAATTACAGCCAAAGACTTATAAAATAAATATTATTAAGTAAAGAGCAATAAAGCAGTTACAGAATATTTCTGCAATTAACACCAAAACACAGAACTAACAAAGACCGAATTAACAAAACTGACTGACTTTTCAGGCCTGTTCTGTTGTATCCTATGTTTAATCGTGGGCGGCTTGTCAAACTCTGTCAATCCTCTCCAAAAAAATCCCTCACAGGCTTGATCCAGCAGCCAAATAACCGTCAATCATGATTTGAAGGGCATCTGATCATTGCACGGCATTCAGAGTGCTGCATTTGAATTTCAAAGACTTTCTTGCAGGCCTGACAGGGTAAAAGGACATTGAACATCCATCATCCTGGACCTTAACCACTCAATTGACATACAGCCCATGACTGTTAGTTGAGCCTTTTTTCTTGCCAACTGGAACCTCAAACATTTGGGGAGATTGTTTTTGCTGACTTAAGGATTTTGACTTTCTGGGAATGGGAACCCATTAGTCTTTCTGTGAATAATTTATGTGCCAATACCTATTCTTTCTAAGATGCACAAGTGCATGAATGAGCATGCTTTTGCTTGTGTACATAGTCAGGATATATCCCTAGATTTATCAGTCTCCTATAATTACCATTAGGAATGTGGCAAATGACATTATACTATCATTTACAGGTACAATTCCACAGCGTAGTTAGTTGCTCTGAGACTCCCAAAACTGAAAAATGATTTCTAAGTGAATCTTTTTCATTTTTTATCCTAATCAAGCTGTAAGTGGATATTTTCCTTGGGGAAGTATCCAATTTCCACCTGTTAATTTTTGTAATTGGTGCTGTTTCTTCTGCAGGCTGTTTAGACACAGCGGAGAGAAAATTGAGCAATAACTAACCTTTCAGGATGGTGGAACAGAAAAAGTTGAGCACAAGTATGACTGCCCTCAGGGTATTTTTAAACTTGCATTTCTGAACCCTATTGCAGTTATGTACAGAGTTTAGGCAGTTTAGTTTATGTGGAATTTTAAACCTGGATGTGATCCTGAGAACCAACCTCTTGGCAACACGGTATTGGGAATTAACTTACACCATGTGGAAAACAATGCACACCTGAGGCTGTACTTCCCTCTATCATTTAGTTGTTAGGATACTTAATAGACTTAATAGCTTACCGCTGAGGACTCATTAACTTAAATATATTTTGTTCATTCATGTTACTGATTGAAATTATATTATTTACTTAATTTTACTATTACTGCAACTTAATAATTTACTTAACATCCAGGCCACCCGAGGAGGATGGGTTCCTTTTTGAGTCTTGGTCCTTCCAAAGTTTCTTCCTTTTATATTCATGGAGTTTTTCCTTTCCACTGTTGCCCTAGGCTTGCTCAATTTGAGATTGGCCTTTTAAGATAATATAATATTGTAAAGCTGCTTTGAGACAATGTTCCATTATAAATAAATTTGACTTTGAGTTTGACTGAGGCTGGTTGTCCATTAATTATATATATTTTTTAATTTCCCATTTCAAGACTCAAAATAGTCGGTTTAGGGACTGTTCCAATGAAGACTAACACTGGTTATTTTACAAAGAACTGACTTCAAAACTGTGCCAGATCTAAAAGCCCATAACAACACACCAGAGTGTCAATTCCAG
The DNA here is from genome assembly GCA_033117975.1 of Parotocinclus spilosoma. Lineage (NCBI taxonomy): Eukaryota > Metazoa > Chordata > Actinopteri > Siluriformes > Loricariidae > Parotocinclus > Parotocinclus spilosoma. Next base: position 785,089 of record JAVSBV010000010.1, on the reverse strand, counting down.
AGGGCAACACCGAAGCACAGTCGAAAGACAGGGCTCAGGTCCATACCAACAGCCACAATATAATCAAAATCAGAAGGGTGTACCCAGAACAGTAAACAAAGAACAAAGCAAGGGTCACACACAATATAAACACCACAGATTACAAAGCTCTGAAACTACAAAACAGATAACCAGCAAGACTCCAACATAATGGAAACATATGCTTATAAATGTTCCAAATGTTAGGAAGTAGCAAACAATAAGGAAGTGTCCCATGAACTCACGGGAAGGTCCATCTGGTGGTGTGGCACAAACTGTGGCAGGACCACTTAGGTCAAACCCTCATATATAGTATATTTATACTGCATTATTTTGACAGGAGCTCTTAATATGTAGCATTAAAGATTACATTTAGTGATTATGATTATATGGACACATGAGTTTTAATCTTAAAACCACCCCTTTGTTTTTACATTCACTGTCCATTTTATCAGCTCCAATTAACATACGGATGCATTGTGCAGTTATACAATTACAGACTGCAGTCCGTCTATTGTTCTGCGTGCTTTGCTAAGCCCAGTTTACAGTGTTATTTAGTGGACAAGACCCGTACAGCAACAGCAGATATTATTTACGTTAACAATCATTCTCAGCACTCTTGTGACACTGACTGCCTTATTAATGTGTTTTGCTGTGCCACTGGCTAGACACAGGCTTTCCCGTGACCCTGACTAGGATTAAGATGATTAAAAAAATGAATGATTGAAAGGAAGCCATGCTTTTTATAGACCAGGTATTGAGACCCTGACATGGTGAATGGGTTTGTGTTCTTTAGTGATCCTCAAACCTCTGTCACTGGCGTGAGCACCATGATGATCCCAGTAGGGTCACCCGTGGTGAACATATTTAACAGGGGTGATCTGAAAGTGTGACTCAAATACCCCCAGTCGAAATCTGCATACCCTACTGGATCAGGTATACTAGAACCCCTGGAGCCAGGCCTAGGGGCAGTGTTTGCAGACATGCAAACATCCTATGTTAATTGGCCACTAAAAGGTCACTAATACACTGCTTACAATAATTAAATATCCGTAAATTTTTGTGAGCAGTGTATCAATAATAGAAATAAATAATCATCAGTAAATTTGGTGTAAGTAGTGCATAACTACTGTAAAACCCTGTTAGGAGCTGACACAGTATTGGAAACACAGTAGCAGAAAATGGAGAACTTGCTATGTTTAGGTTTTTTTAGCCACTTCCACCTTTGAGACCATGTTGTACCGTAAAACAGTGCAGAATTTGTGTAAACATGATAAATATTCCACATGTGCAACTAAAGAGGTTTTATTGAAAAAAAGCGGATAGCAATTCAGAAAGAAACCAGAACTGAAGATCTACCGTTGGGCAACTCCAGGCATTAGACAAGTCTCATAAGAGTCAGTGATGTGGAGCGGAGGTGATGTGCAATCAATTCCAGCACACCGGCCTGGGGCGGGCTGTTAAGCAGACGGATGGATTGATTTGACTGTCAGTGAAGTCACTTCTTCAGGGAGCCTCAGAAGTACACTGTGTCATCTGTTTATGTGGCCTCACAAGCCTTCAGAGTCAAGTTCAAATTTAAAATGCTTCCTAAATTAAACAGCAACCCCTCTTAACCTTCGCTTCACATTGCACAGTTAAGGGTTTATGTCTACCATGAATCCCACAGGTCTGCTTCAGCGTGTCTCAAACCAGGCACCGTGGCCCATTTAACTCAGTGAAGAATGTTGAGCAGCAAATTAGAGCAGCTTCTCACTGATGCCGTGGAGCTGTGACCCCATATAAATCACATCTGCATCAGCTTGGGTGCTACCTTTGTTATCTTGGAACATAAAGGATAGTGGAAGCTAACTGCTTGAGAGTCTATTTTAAAGATTGCTGCAAATCAATGTTATCTTTTTCCATTAGCAATCAACCTTGGTCCACAGGCTTCTTTGGCAAGATGGAATTAGCAATTTGCTACGTCCAGCGTATCTCATTGTCGGATAAGCACTGTCTTCTAAGCATATCAAATCCTGTTTCTTAAGACTGCTTTTGTACTTGTACTCAATCTTCCCAAGTCACAGTGCCTACATTCAGCTTAACAGTCCAAAGGGTATCACTTTTAATTCAACTCTTGCAGCCAGTTGGGATCCTTGTATAATGCAGAATGGATTCATAAAACACATTCAAGGTTAAGTCTGGTTTAAAAAAAACAGCCTGTTATGACAGTTAATTCACCAACGTTCCCAGACTGTACGTGAATGCATAAGGTTAATAATTGGAATACATTCAAACAGTTTAAAAAAACTTGACTATGACTTGACAGATAAGAACCCAGTGAAAAGAAAAAACATTGATAAGTATCAGGTTCAGATAGGTAGCCCATCTTCCTAAGGGTATTTATTGTAATGGAATTTTTAAAAATTGTACACAATAATTTTCAGGCTTTGGGACACATTTCCATCATTTCAGTATAATCAGTCTTACTACAATACAACAATAATCTAAAATGCAGCAGTGTTGCTAGAAGGCTCAGGATATGGAGTATTGTTTCATGTTTCGGTAAAAGCATAGGCAAAGTATACATTATAAGTTATAATCCCACTTATTCTGGTCAAGGTTACTTGGGGAGAATCTGGACCCTAAACCAGAATTCACTGGGCTCAGGCAGAGGTACAACCTGGACAGCTGTTTTTAGCAATTGGCCCCGACCCCTGAGCCACTGGAGCTGCTCATGTTACTGTAGTGTATAACACTTGGAATCAGGAACGAGGTCAGAGAGGCATGTAAGTGCAAGTCTAGGTGACTTATTAGACTATTTATCACAAATACTAGCCTAATCCAAAGGAGGATGGGTCCCTTTTTGAGTCTTGGTCCTCCCAAGGTTTCTTCCTTCTACGTTCAGGGAGCTTTTCCTTTCCACTGTTTCCCTAAACTTGCTCAATTTGGAGTTAGCCTTTTAAGATAATATAATATTGTAAAGTTGCTTTGAGACAATGGGGTTAAAATGTTATTTTATTTTCACAAGTTGAAATTTTTAAATCATGGTTTAGACAGCAACCTTCCAAAAAACTCAACATAAACAAAGATTTTGTACATATATAGTTTCATAATATTTTAGTTATTCATTGTGTGTACATAGATCAGAAGAAAAAGTAACAGTCAAGAATTTTTTAAAGAAATTATATGCAGATTAGATTTTTTGTTTTATAGACATTAATGAGTATGGCCTATCTTGCCTCTCCTTGTTAAGAGAACAGTCCATTAAAATGAAGAGGGTAAGGCTAACCTTACTTTTAATTTTTTAATTTAAAAAAACTTCCATAAGGAATGCATATGCACAGGTGGCACCCTGGGTTACACCTGTGTGGAGCTTTCATGTCCTCCCTGTGCTCCAGTTTCCTCCCCCATTCCAAAGGCATGTGTGTTAGGTTAATTGGTGTTTCCAAACTGGCTTTACTGTATGAGTGTGTGAGTGCATGTGCCTTCTTATGGATTAACACCCTGTCTAGGATTGTTCCTGCCTTGGGTACCAACCGTCCCTGACAAGAATAAGTGGATGAGATAATGAATGAATGAAAACATATCAAGTATCAAGACATGATATAGGGGGTCACTAGCAACCTGAGGTATGCATTTAAACTTTAATATTAATTATTACCAACCATTTTATTGCTTACTGCATTTTCGATAGACCATTAGCCTTATGCTGGCCCCTTACTTAGACACAGTGAATGCCAGATAATGCTGTTCAGCTCCAGGCAGGTATGAGAGAAGCATCTCGTAAAGTCATCAGACTCAATGTGCAGAATGAATTAATGTCTTTTAAAGGGTTTGACATTCAGAAAGATAACGGACTGGATTTAAAGGTGTGTGAATGATCAGGTCTGTGTCGTTTGCATTGCAATTCCTGAGGAATTAACCATCAATTAAGATTTGGCCTGAAGAGCTTTTTACTGATAAGTTTAGAGCTTTTTGCAGTGCTTTTAACCACCTGGGGTCATGTTCATGTGCGTTAAGTGAACCACAGTAGCAAATTGTCTCTTTAAATGACACTAAATGGCAGAAAACCCCAGCAGACCCTAAAACCGTGCACATAAAAGCCATGTTGAGAAGGCCTTGACTTTATGTACTGTATGTACAGAAGGCAATGTTGTCAGACTCTAATGCTTCAGTTTGCATAGATTTAAATTTGTGGTCTATATGCAGTACATCTAACATAAGGTTGCTTGGGTACTTGCTTAGTAGCAGATATTACATTAGACAATATGAATTTTGTAATATGGATTTTTTAAATTAAAATCTAAGGAGATTAATAGCTTATAAAATATAGTTAGCATTCAGAGAGTATTTGATGCCTTAGACCATTAGATGGTGAAGAGTCCTCAGGCTCACCATCTCAGGGTCATGTACTATTTTTTTGTGTTTCGTGACCCGTGTTCCAAGTGTCAAGCAACTCACTAAACTGTACATACTGACTGGCTGATGGCACCATGAGAAAAAAAGCAAGCTGTTTTATGATGATTTATGTTCCACCACAAAAAACAAACAATCACTGGGAAAAGAATTACTGTAATAAAGCAAGCACATAAAGACCAAAATGTTGCTTGGGAATGTAAGTCTAGTGGGACCTTCTGCCAAAATAATGGATTTTATACTATTTGACCATAAGTGCATGCTGGGTATATCAGTTCAGCTGAACCTTTTCTTCTCATTTCATCATTTATATTTTTTCACTATGATACTGTATTACTATTTTATTAACTGTTGTCTTTATCAGACATGCAATAATATTCTCTATTTCATTTCACTATGATATTTATATTTTAAGTTGATTTTCTCTATATTATTATATTCTCTTCTCTAGTATAGAGAACCATTGTTCTGTCTAACCCCTGTGAGTTTAAACACCTATTGTAAATTTATTATTCAGGTAATTAAATTTAATTCATACATGCTCTACCATTTAGGCTGCCGGTTGGGTCCCTAATTGAGTACCAAGGATTCTTGCTGTCAAATTTAGTTAGATTAATTTAGTGATTTTTACAAAAAAAGCATTGTCACAAAGCAGCTTTAAACTATCTAGGCCCATAGCCCTAACTGAGCCAACCTGGCTTGACAGTGGCAAGGAAAACCCCTTAAATGTGGCTCCACCCAACCAAAAATATATAAAAAAATTTTGTGGCAAATTTGATCGAGACATCTCTGAGATTAACTAGAGTGACAACAGCGAGCCAGAGCTCACTGACAAGAAATATGTAATCGTAACACTTCAACAATATTCAACTATTAGAGGATATTCTGATATTTTGATATCTGATATTGCAAATTAATTTTAAAAAAGCCCTCATATGACACCAAACAATTTGCTAAAAGCTACACATTTTGGTTTCGCAAATCATATATAAAAAAATTACTTAAACTTTTTCAAGAACGCAATTAATGAACCACTCTGTGTTAAGGAAAATATGTAATCTATAAAAGACTGAGCAAGCCTAGGGTGGCAGTGGAAAGGAAAAACTCCCTAATTGTAAGGAAGAAACCTTGGGAAAGCCAAAACTCGAAAAAAGACCCATCTTGGGTGGCCTAGAAAGTATAATATTTAACCAGATTACAGTTATTATTACTACAACAAATGCTAGTACTAGTAGAATTTCAAGTCTAAAACTACAAATTAGTCTGTAGTTTTAAGTGAGTTCTTACAGCTGTATGAACACAATGAAAATGATTACGAAACTCTGTTAAGAGAGAAATCCAACAGGGAGTATGGCAAGAGCCAGTCAGCTGCATCTAAAATTTGGTAAACCAAGTAACATACAAAAAACTCAAAAGAATATGCTTTGAAAATAGAAAAAGCAGAGCAAAACAATTGAACAACATTGAATGGGCAGAAATGGGAGTTTTTGTTTGTGAGAATCACAATTTATTGCATTCGTCAGAAATGCAATAAATAGGCTGAATTAAACAGAATGTACATATTCAAAAACCAAATAAAAACCTGCACTATTATCTAAACTAGGGATGCTCTGATCTTGTTTTATGCTACCATTTCCAATTACTATCACCCATGACTGCCGATCACCACTGATCACCGATACCGATGACACTGACTGCTGTAATTTTTTTACATGTCTTTTTTACGTGATCTGGAAAAAAGGAACAACACAATTATCTTAGACAAAAACACATTTTTACTGACCTTTTCCAAGAGAAAAAATACAAAATACTTGCAGGCACAACTATTCCTTCCATCACTAAATAAGGCTGGTCATCTAGTTATGCTGAAGCATTTTCATGTGCTTCCCCCTCGAGGTATTTTTGCATGCCTGCGCAGTGTAAAAGAAAGGGCAGGGGACACAACACTGCACACAGGGCCTCTGCAGGCTGCAAAGTACAGGTGAACTTTTTTGTGATCATCAATAAAAGGCATTGATCGGCATATATATATATATATATATATATAGGGACCAGCCACTTGTGTCAGATTACACTGGATAAGTTCTTCAAACGTTGACTGGAATTTAGTAAAAACTTGTTTTTTACAGTGATATGCTTTGCGTGCTGAGTATCTATGCATTGTGTTGTAGATTGTTTCGAAAATCTTATTTGCAAATTTATTTTTCAATAAACAAAGTTCGTAAGCAACAGTAGTTCTTGTTTGTATGTTCACTATGCGTGTAAATCACAATAAAGGTTTAATAAACATTTAATATGTTACAAAGCATGTCCCGTCTTGTAACATAGAGCATGTTCGTTTAATCGGACCAGCTGGTTATTAGGACCAAAGCGATTGCATTCCGATTAACCGGAATCGACTGTATATATATTAAATATATAAACTTTTTTGTGATCATCAATAAAAGGCATTGATCAGCAAATATATAAATATACACACACACACACACACACACACACACATATATATATATATATATATATATATAGATGTATTGATGTATTGTCTATACATTATTATATAT
>JAVSBV010000010.1:767080-778009 GCA_033117975.1 Parotocinclus spilosoma | reverse complement strand
TACCACTGCTACTACTACTACTACTACGACTACTACTAATAATAATAATAATAATAATAATAATAATACTTATAGAGGTCTTAAGGAGCTTTTAGAAGTGACACAATAAGTGGTCAAATTTAAAGAGACAAATACGTTTATTAAAGAGTTACAGCCAAGAAATTAATCTAGCGCAAAACAATGCAAAGGGACCAACAGCTCTATAAAATCCAACTCTTTAAATAAAATAAAAGCCACAGCTGATGAAGCCACTTCACTAGATAAAGCGAGACATTTCAACAAGAGTTTGGTTTCTTAAGAATTTTTTTTTTTTTTAATCCTCCTGCTTGGATTCACGAGTGGCCTTTAAAAGGTCAAAGTGAAGGTCAGTTTTACTCACATGTAGCGTAGATGAGGATTTTGTGCAAAAGCACGAGCCTGAATAGTCCGTAAGTTGCAGTTTGTGATGGTCCTGCAATAAAAAAACATCAGCGTGAAAATGGAAAGCTCATTACATCGTCATCCGCTGTAAATAAACAGGGTTCAGTCAGAATACCAAGGACCGTGGATGGATGATTTGTGTCTGATTGGCCGGATCGGCTCTCGGTCCATTCGTTTCATGCCGTTATTGATCATTTGCACATTCTATCGCAGGTTAAATGTTCCTAAATGAGAATGGTACCAGTTCATTAGAAGCTGCCAGGCTGATTTTTAGACAATCATTAGAATAATGATATCATCAGAGCCCACCGTTTCACCTTGCTGATTTCCCATCGCAGCGCCAATAAACGGCGGCTCCTGGAGGGCCATAATCTGACAGCGGCGCCGCTGCGTTTTATTACACACAGATGATGTAAAAATGTTCTACGCCTTATATGCGAGCGCCGGTTTGTTACATGGTTAGCCTTATTATCAGGCTTCTGATGGCTTCCGATGTATGACAAGGTGCCGCTGGTCAAAACGCTCAGTGGTACGTAAACATGCTCAAAGGCTACAAGCTCTCATAGCATGGGCTCAGCATTTTCAACATTTAGCACACGACCTTATCCAGAGTGACCTTACAAAAGATCCAACCTTACAAGGTACGAACCAGCAGTTGAGGCTAAACACCTTGCTCCAGGGCCGAACAGGCAGCTCGGCTGAGGAGAGACTAAATGTAATAAATAATCCAGTAATTTTTACCTACTGGATTATTTAAGAACTGCTCAATAAAACAAAACATCCAATTAAGCATGAACTTTTACATTTGTAATTTTTTATTTAAATGTTTTATCCACACTCTTTTGCTTGGGAGAGGAGGGATGTCCATCCACATTTAATTCTGTTCTGTTCTATCATATCATATCATATCATATCATATCATATCATATCATATCATATCATATTTTATTATATTATCATATCATATCATATCATATCATATCATATCATATTATATTATATTATATTATATTATCATATCATAATATTATATTATAGTATATTATAGTATATTATAGTATTATATTATATTATATTATAGTATTATATATCATAATATAATATAATATAATCATATCATATCATATCATATCATATCATATCATATTTTATTATATTATATTATATTATATTATATTATATTATATTATCATATCATATCATATCATATCATATCATATCATATCATATCATATCATATATCCTTCTTAATATATCATATTATATTAAGGCCAATCCCAAATTGAGCAAACCTAGGCAGTGGAAAGGCAAAACCCACTAAATGTTGTAAAGATAAAAACCTTGGGAGGACCAAGGTTCAAAAAGGGACCCATCCTCCTAGTGCTGCAATCAATTAATTTTATGTATATAAGCAAAATTAATCATCTTAAGGTTACTTAACAAATGTAATATGGTCCATTGTCTGTTATAAAACTTCTTACAACTTTTGGACAGCAATTTAGGATGGCCCTTGCCACTTCCTGTTAGAAATGAACGCTGAATGGCCTGTCCAGCTGAAATGACCATCAACAGAATTTCACTAATCTTAAATTTCTGGTTTTTACCTTCCGTGCCTCCTGCATCCTGTTGAGCTGGACTGATATTTGAGAAAAAGGTGGTCGCTCATATGGCCTGTCCCGCCAGCACTGTTTCATCATTTCATACCTAAACAGAGAATGCCCCATTTTTATACGTTAAAAAAGAACTGAACACAACAACACACCAAACAGCCTGTGTGTCCTTACAGATGCTGTACTGCAAAAGCTAAAGTAACTGGCAAGGACATATATGGGTTATCTAGGTTAATGACTTAAACTATAAGAATATTAACCTCACTGACATCATCCAACAAGACATAATGCATAACTGTACTTCAATGACAGTTTTTCAGACTTCACACAGACTGTGTAATTTATCCCATTACGTGTAAATAATAGCTGTAATACCAACATGTGTTATTTCTTATGTTTAATATTCTGTTTGCACTGTTCTGTACTGATGTTCCTTTGATGTTCAAATTTCAATAGAAAGAATAGGATTTTTTTTTATCCCATTACATAATCTGTGCTGAATTATAAGTATGTCTGCACGATAGCCACTGTTCATGAAATTCAGCAAAACATCTATTTCCTGACATCAGGGAAATGCTGATGTGGTCTGTTCTGCTTCTGTTCAGTTTCACTTAATGCACAAATACTTACACTTCATCATCACAGTTTCTGGGCTTCTCCATCCTGTAGCCCTGAGGAAGCTTTTCATAAAGCTCAGCACAGGTCATCCCACAGTATGGAGTTCCACCTAACATAAAACAGTTCAGCACATGGATTAGATAAATAAATGATACGTTCCTGTCAGTGATCAGTTATGATTTAAGCACATTGCTTATTCACTAATATGATGTATCCCTTATGCAATATGGTGACATTTTACCTAAAGCGAACATTTATGAGACAATGTACCCTTGTCAGCATAGCCCATGTTGATAATACAAATTCAAGAAAAAAGAAAACTTGTAGCAAATAGCAATATAATATAATATACTTCTACTTAAGCTTATATAAGAAATAAACGTATACAACCCTTTATGGTTTAGCTCTGGCTTATCTTACTTCTCCTAAAGCAGTATAGCCCATCCCAAGTGGTTCTGTTCTGGGGTGTTTTGCATACACACAAGTCAATAACAATTTGGAGAAACCAATTAACCTAACACGCATGTCTTTGGACTGTAGGAGGAAATCAGAGTACCTGGAGTAAACCCACACAGACATGGGGAGGACATGCAGACTCCACACAGAAAGGACCCAGGTCGCTTCACCCTGGGATTGAACCCGGGACCTTCTTGTTATAAGGCAAGTGGTGCTACCCACCGAGCCACCGTGCTGCGCAAGGACAGCACAACCTGGCCAATTTGTCGTACTTGTTTTTTTTTTATCTCACCGAGGACACCTCTATGAGTTATAATCACTTACATGGATTTAAGATACTCTCCCTAAAGACTTAGGATTGTTTTTAAGCAGTACTTAAACTTTAAGTCCTGTATACAGTATGGAAAGAAGTTTAGGATTTTGAGTACTACTTCCACTACTAGTAGTATTGGCTGCTGCAGTCATAGCAGTAGGATGAGTACAGCATGCGGAATGAACACATGTTCTTACCTAAACTTACAATCTCCCACAGTAGGACTCCGAATGACCAGCTGAGAGAGACAAACAGAAAGCAGATAAGGTTTTTAGGTAAAGGTCAACAAGATTAAACAAGATTAAAAACAAACATGTGGAATCATTTCATACAGATAACTACAGATAATAGCAGGGACGAAAAATGTATACTCCCCAGTTAATTACCATTTCAGATTTCAACAACTTTTATTTAAACAATTTGCACCTTAAGAATAAGAAAACAGCATTAGGCACAGAAAAAAAATTATAAATACAAACTGTGGACTATATAAATAAAAAATTCTGAATTCTGAATTCCAATAGAACTGTGGTGGCCTAGTGGTTAAGGTACTGGACTCTAGACCAGAAGGTCTAAGGTTCAAATCCCACCTCTGCCAAGCTGCCACAGTTAGGTCCTTGAGCAAGACCCTTAACCCTCCATTACTTGAATTGTAAGATTGTTTATAAGTTGTAAGTCGCTCTGGATAAGGGTGTCTGCTAAATATTAGAAAACAACAGTATTATATTCTAGTATAATTATATTACATCATATAATGTATCCTAAACAATCTATGATGCTGATATATTTTGTCCTAAGATCACTGTACTTCAGTTAGTTGCAGTTCTCCTAGCACCGGAGTTATTCATACATACAGAAAACTTAAACACAAAACGCATCTTAATCACCGTAATCCTTGTTCTCATCATAACAAATAAGAACCTTTTAACACACGAGAAGCAATTCAAATGACTGCATAAAAGGTTAAAAATTTCAGTTCTAGTTATTCCTTGTTCTCATCATAACAAATAAGAACTTTTTAACACATGACAAGCATTTAAAATGACTGCATAAAAGGTTAATAATTCTAGTTCTACTTATTATATAGTTAATAATAGCATAACCAATTACATTACTTAAATAGAATGATAGTATTTTTGAGTTGGAGTTTGGCCTCATAGCCATGTCTAGACCCCTAAATATGGCATTTGTTGTTGTTTTAAATTAACATTTGTCTTCGATACACAAAAAAATGGTAAAACTATAAAAGTCTATGTTTTAAACACAATATTTTAACTTAAGAAATACAACAGTCCCCCTCATTTCTAGGATGGCGTTGGTCTCTTTCAAGTCACAGTGTTTCCCCTAACCAAAAAGTCCAATGTTCTCCCTTCACACATGTGGGAAAAACAAAATGTCCAAAAAGTACATTTCAATGTATCGTTTTGGGTGGGCTGGTCTCATACACATGCACTGAAACAATTGCTGTGGTTGAGGATCAGGGGCTGGTCAGGGGATTATCAGTTGAATTACCCTGATGCAGCCCTGTTTGTGTCTGCATTCTGTGTTCTCTAAGGACAAACAGTGGAGCCATAATGATCAGAAAGGGGCATTATTACAGCCACGTTACTGGAAATTTGTTGCTGTGCTCCAGTAAGATAAAGACAGTACTGGAAAGTCATAAAGTTTCCAGCTTTATCCTGGCTTGCTGAAGAAAACTGCTACAATTACAAAGGATAACACTTGGATGTTTTATAAGCTTACTCTGCAGGAGATCCGTGCTTTCATGAACGTTTTAATTACCCAAAATACTTTAGGTTCTCTTTCTATACTGATCACAAAAAAATAGAAAAAATATCCCCTAATTTTTGTGAGCAGTGTATTTCCCCACATTGAAAAACATGCATTTAACATGCAAAAACATGTATTTTGTGGCTCAAAAGAATGATTTCAGGTCATGTGGAGAGTTACACAGCTGTATATTCTACATTATTTTACAATATTACCCACAAAGAAATACAAATAAAAGTATGTATTTTCTGTCCTTTATATTTGCAGCACTTCTTTCAATCTTCAATTGTTAAAAATAAGGTTTTCACACAGTCGTTGTGGCCTACTGGCACAAGCTGCTTCAGAGTTTCCTGCCCTCTTATCAGTTCCTCCCTTCTTATTTATCAGTTGTGCAGTGACCAGTGCAAACAGGAATGTAGACAGGATTATCACCGAATGATTTGTTGTTTAATACCAAAACCACAGGGTGACATTTTACACTTTGCTGTGTATTAACCGATATAGCATTCTACCAAATTTGACAAAACAGCTTGTGCAAGTCAGTACTACTCCATGTAAACAACATTAAAGTTCCTTACTCTAAACACAACTAACCAAATTAAATAACCACCAAAACCATGAATAGTGGCGGAAATACACTGACTGACGGTTAAACCTCAAGCAGATACGTAACTGATTACAGGTGTGGTCTGAATAGACACCGGGTATTGCCAAAAGAGGGCGTACGACTGCTTACCTCAGCTGCCTTATAAAAAGGCTCTCAGTGGCTACTCTTGGGTAGTGTACCTCTTGTTGAGATATTGTTGACTTCCAGACATGCCTCTACCTCACCTAGTTGTTAGAAGGTGTCGGGGGCAGTAGTTCCATGAGGGAAAGTGGTGAACAGGCTCTGGACAGCCCCAGACAAACCACCAGTAAGTAGAGAGGCTCATTTAATCCACCAACAAACAGATCCCACCTTTTTGTTGTCCACCATCCAGATACAGATGGCACCTACATGCCCCTTTCTCTGCCCAGACCATTTTCAAGTGCTTTGCAGAAGGATATTCTGCACCCCCTATGTGCCCTGTCATTGACAGCCAGCCACTCCTTTGTCTCCTTTGTTTGCATTTGTCATGAACGAGAAAGCTGGACTGCACATGTGTTGCCTCTCATGGCAGGGCTTCCAACTGGGATTTATGGCAACTAGGATGATGCTTGCCAAACCACAGCAAGATGCAATCAAGTATTGACATGACCAACTGGAATGCCAGTTTTGGCATCCTATCAGTGTGCAGGATCTACAGGCCAAGCTGTGGGCAAATGTGTCACAGGATACCATGCATAACCTGTTTGCCTTCAATATCCAATCGTATTAAAACGAATGGCTCATTTTGTATCAAGGTTAGAGGGCAAGGAAATGTAACAGGGCAAGAACATTTGTACAGTTTTTCCCAATCAAATGGTCCTTTTGCTCTATTACTGTTATCACTCACATATATCAGCATTACACACATACATATAAAGTTTCATTCGATTCAAACAACTCGTTCTTGCTGAGTTTTTTATGAGTGTATAAGATTTTATTATATATGGCAACCACCTACAAATAAACACACCATACTTACACATCACTCTTTGTGGTGTAGACGCTGTAATTTAGAGATTCAATAGCCATCCATCTCACAGGCAGTCTCCCCTGTGACAGGAATGAAGAATGGATTTGTGATGAATGTAGCGATGACATGTACTGATGCTTAATGATGATGGCACGAGAATCAATTAAATATATACACTGCTCCAAAAATTACAGGAACATTTTTAATTATATAGCATTAACTTCTAGGGTATTGATCTGGTCAGTTAAGTAGCAGGGGGGTGTTAATCAGTTTCAGCTGCTTTGGTGTTAATGAAACAACATGTACAATATCTACACACTCAACAATGAGATGACCCCAAAAAAGGAATAGTTTAATAGTAATAATGGTTTAATGGTTTAAGAAGTGCCATTGACTGCGGTAGCATAGCAGTTAATGTACTGGACTCTGGACCTGAATGAACCTGATGGTCCAGGGTTCAAATCCCACCTCTGCCAATCTGCCACAGTTGGGTCCTTAAGCAAGACCCTTAACCCACCATTGATTGAATTGGAGGACTGTATGAGTTGTAAGTCGCTCTGGATAAGGGCGTCTGCTAAATACTGTAAATGTAAAACATTGACGTTTTGTCCCTTCTAATCTTTTCTGGCTGATCTTTCACTAGTTTTGCAGTTGGCTTGGTGTGGTACCTGGACCCTACAGAGGTGGCACAGGAAGTCCAACTCCTGCAGGATGGCACATCAATAAGTACCATTGCCAGAAGGTTTTCTGTGTCTCCCAGCACAGTTTTAAGTGTATAAAAGAGAGTAAAGACACGCAGTTACTCATAAGAGTGCTGGACAAGGCTGTCGAAGGTCCTTGATCCCTCAGCAGAACCGATATTTGCCTGTTTGGGCAAGAAGCACTGCCAAAGTCCTACAAATTAACCTCCACTAGGCCACTGGTGTGAATATGTCTGGCCAAACAATCAAACAGACTTCATGAGAATGCCTGACATATTTACACCAGTGGCCTACTGGAGGTCATTTTGTAGGGCTTTGGCAGTGCGCTGACATTCTGTACTGGGCCCTGCACTCACTGCCCAGCATTCTAGAGCTAGACTGGCTTTGACATAGAACACCATAATTGTCAAATCAACCCTTGGCACCTTGTGCTTGTCAAACATGAGAGCAGGTCACATGAGAACACATGTCAGACAGGACCATGTCTGGACATGACTGTTTCATAATGTGAACTAAACATTAGTCTAATCCAAAATGTGTAATGTTATCCAAATGTGTATCCAAAACATGTCAGGAAAAAACATTCTAATTTTGTTAATTAAGGGTGTAACAACACGTGCAAGAGTGATTGTAAAATGCTAGAATTTTTATGTACCTGATAATAGGGTAAATATTTTTTTTAACCATCAAGGTTAAGATACCAAGAGACCTTTTTGGAAGAAAATATTGTGTTCAGTAGTCTGGCAAGAAAAATCTGAACTAGGTAAAAAGAAATGTCGGTCCAAAATTACTGTAAAAAATGATGACCAGTCATTTAGGAAGAGAGAAAAAGTTCTGAAAGGTTAAAGACATGTAGTGGCTAAAACCATCAAAGGCTCCATCAAATTGAGAGTCACACTTCAGTGTTGTGTAAAAATTATGTTAAAAACAATAAAAGATAAGGAATGATTATACAGATGACTTGACCACGCCATTACCCAATCTGAACCCACTGGTCTGGGACAAGTTGGAAAGAAAAGTCAGGGTTATGCAACTAGGGTTAGCCAATTTATACTCAGAATTGTGGGAACTCCTTCAGGATTATTGGAGAGACAATCAATTCAAAGTGACTAATTTAGGAAATCAGTATGGAAAAAATCTACAGTATTGTCATCTAAGCAAAGGAGTTATTCTAAAGAATCTAGAAAATTTAATTTCGAGTTGGACAGTATGTCAGTATTTGATTAACATTATGTTTTTCAGCTGTAAGACAAATGAAAAAAGAAGTTCATGCAAGAAAATCATTAACAACAGGTGTCCAAACTTTTGACCCATACTGTATGTACCTACTGTCCACATGCTTTTGGATATGTAGGCTTTTATTTTTAATAAATGTAAATCTAAATACTTTACCCACCATGGTCTTTTTGACATACACCTCCTCTCCTCGTGAGAGTCCAAAATCAGCAATTTTGGCCACCAGATTTTCTCCGACCAGCACATTTCTAGCTGCCAGGTCTCTGTGAATAAACTGGAAGTATGATTTTAAAAAATTAAAATAATATATTTTGTGAGCAGCATATACACAAGATATATTATACTGAGCATATTTAAGCCCTGCTACTGTATACATCTCTGTATTAACATATATTAATCTGGGACAATAGAAGCTGTCTGTTTACCTGTTTGTCACTAAGGTAATGCATGCCTGTTGCTACATCTGCGGCAAACTGCAGTAGCTGCTGTGAAGTGAGCGTGGAGGCAGTGCCATGTTCCTTAGCAAAGGCTGGGTCTGTTTCCAGGACTCTGCTCTTCCTTAGGAAGTCCAGGAGATTACCATAGGGAGCGTACTCAATAGCAATGTACAGGTAACCTGAAAATCAAGATCAGATATATACAGTGTACTCTATATACACTCATTAATTACTTAATACAGATAGAAACTCTGTATTTTTTACAGTTTGTAGTCCATCTGTTTCTCTACATACATTGTTGGTCCCTTTACTCTAATGGTCAGAACCCTCACAGAGCCAGTATATATCAGGTATTATCTGAGAGGTGGATCATTCTCAGCACTGTAGAAACACTGATGGTAGTGGTGTGTTAGTGTGTGTTTTGCTGGTTTGAGTGGATCAGGCATTGCATGGCATTGTTTTGAGTTTGCATCTTCCCGTGTCTATGGGGGTTTTCTCCAGGTATTCCAGTTCCTACATTCCTGCAATCTGAAGGTATGTGTTAGGTGAATTGCAACTCTTCATTGTGCCTGTATGTGCCTCTGTGTGTGTGTGTGTGTGTGTGTGTGTGTGCCTTGCCTTGCTATACTTATGAGGACCAAATGTCCACACAATGGCATTTTACAAAATACTTGCTTTAGGTTACTGAGCTTAAGTTTATGTGTAGCATTAATTAGCTTATTTGGTCCTTCATTTTCATTCATGACAATGGAGTCCTCACAATGACAGCAAGACAAAAATGCCCTAAATAAGCAAAAATATGTTAACATTTACATTATATTTATATATTTTGGAGGACGCTCTTAGAGTGAATTACAACTTATAATGTCATTACCTCATTATCAGCTCGAGCAATTTATAAATTTGATTCGCAGTCTCACAATGTACAGTGTAAGCTTTTAATTTGGCGAAATTTTCGAAATAACGAAATAGTTATAAATGATCAATTTAATGGTTTTAAATGTTTTTTTTTTCATGGTTAAAGTTTAAATTCTAGCTTTGTAACAGTTCAGGGGAAATAGCGTTCTTTGTTTATTCACGTAAGTATCGGTCCGGCTTTGTGATTGGTTGAAGACGTCACATGGTGTCTGTGTGCGTTTTATAAAGTGCGGCAGGACACGCTGGTGAATGAAGCTGTAGCTAAATAAACAGCACTGCCGGTTGTTAATTCGGCTTTATCCTTCTTTTTTTAATTAAAGAGTGATTTTTCCGCCTTACATCGAAACCAACACTTACATACAGTCCATGCTACGGAGAGCTGAGAGATTCGTCCATTGCAGGTCACACATCTCAATCAATCACTCCCTGTTTCACTTTGGGGGCACCCAGATGATAAAGGTCTCTGAATAATGGAGGCTACTAGAGTACCAGGAGGGTTCGGCTCACAAATGGGGAGAACGTGCAAACTCTTCACTAAACCAGACAACTTCTATGGCGCCCCTTTGAAACCCACTGTCTTGTATACTAAATTAACTCTTAATGATTGCAGTACCCTACATGATCAGTAGATGGCAGACTTACCTCTGTTTTCACAAGCTCCTAACAGGTTGATAATGTTCGGATGTTGGCCCAGTTTGCACAAAACCTCGAGTTCCCCAGCAAAATCCCGGTGATCATTCTCCGAGGCAAACTCTGCACGAGAACAGTTCTGCTTTTGTAAGTGTGTGTGTGTGTGTGTGTGTGTGTGTGTGTGTGTGTGTGTGTGTGTGTGTGTGTGTGTGTGTGTGTGTG
>JAVSBV010000010.1:726725-739004 GCA_033117975.1 Parotocinclus spilosoma | reverse complement strand
TGTATCTTGTCATGACAGATGGCACATGGTAAACAACAAACAAAAAACCTATCAATAGAGCTGCCAAGAATCGACGCCGACTTGATGGAATGGGATTTTGCTATTAACACAGAAGGTTTTCTTCTCAGTGAAAGCCTGTCACACTTACTGTGACATCATTTCTCACACACAGGGACTGCCAAAATGAATTTTAATTATTTAAAAGGTCCAGTGTTTTGTTTAATTTGAATCTTAATGATCCTGACGTATTCAACAGAGCATTAGAGTCTACTACAGACATAACTTAAACAGAAGGTAAAGTCTCAATGCAACTTTGCTAAATAATAGAAAATCACAATTAGGGTTTTCACATATAGTAATATAATAATTCAGGTTCAAGTACCAATTCAAATGTGTGGTGTCATCATTAACTGCAAGTCTGTTATTCCGCATCCAAGTATCTTTTCTGTCGTACACAGACCACATTTGTGCAGCAAAACCTTAAGATAAAATTCTACAATTGCAACCTTTTACAGAAACCAGATGCTGTGAAATTATTTTAAATGTCAAAAATGTATATAAAATTGGATTTGAGCAATCTTTATAGATTTATGAAACAATAGCAAGTGCCAGTAAACTGTTTAAACATTTTATTTGCAGCAGTCTCTGAGTAAGATAAATCCCGTACTCATGTCTTCCATACATAGTAAATCCAGCACAAGTTCTCCATAATAATATTTTAGGATCTTAAAGGAAGACAGTTCCACCGTTGTAGACGTGTTTCTGTGAAACTCCAGGTCTTCCATGTCTCAAAGCTAACTGTTCCATTGCTCTTCTCTACTTTATTTAGAAGCAGGGATAAGTACAGATTTGTTTAGCCTCTCCTTGCATCTATTTTGTTCTCCAGTTCAGGATAGTATTTTGACACTATATGTAGGGTGTATAATATTGTCTGTGTGCTCTTAACATGTAAGAACAAGAACAATTTACCTTCTTCCAGGCTCTATTCTATTTATATTACTGAGAAGGTCTTCGAGGCACATTTTATGGAGCTGTGACTACTCGGAGCATTGCTTGGCATGTTGCGGTTACCTGATTTTACAGTATAAAGGCTGAGTCCAGCCTATGTGTTAAATATCAAAGGAGGGGTGAGAGCACACTCATTTCTCTATCAGGCCATCCAGGGATTTGCTTGGCTAAACAGACATCTGCATGATTCCTATCCATGTACTTGGTCAAGAGTGTGAAGATGGCACGTGGTTGTACATGTACTGCAGTGGTTCTAATTATCATTTTAGGCTCTGAGTGTGATGGTGTAGCTCTTCCAGTATAATTGGCCTTATTCCTTAGGGAAATTCCAAATGAAAATAAATTTTCATGTACTGAGTATCTATGATATGCTGAGAGCATCAGTATGCAGCTGCAGCACATGGGATAACTGCTTTGCATTTAAAATGCATCTCTGTAATACTTAGATTTTATGTAAACATTTCTGCTCTATGCATGAGAGTCATTTGGAAACACTGAAATTTAATGTTTATAGCATTATACATTTTCCTAAATTATTCAGAATTGAACTTGTACTAAATACGTTTGCATTGGGCCAAGGCTTGGGGACACAAAATGTTTCATCAACACCAACAGGTACAAATTATGCTGTTGTGCCTATTTTATCCTGGTCAGGATCACAGGTCTCAGTTTGTTCCTATCCATTATAAGGGATAATGCAGTGGCGATCCACAAGCCCACCAGGCATCACACAGGCACCTGCACATGTATAGACAAAAACGGCATCCCAAAACATAAAATAATAGCATAGGGTGTCTCTCTCTTTTTCTGGTTATGTTTTCCTGTGGAATGTGGAACATCACTTTGGGATCAGACTCTGATTTTGTACATTAAGCCCCGACTCACAGTTGCTATTCCAGGTAGATCTGATGGTGTTAGTGCAAGGCTTAGTGCAAGTCTGCCAAACTCTCCAACAAAGTTAGTAAACCATTTCTTTATGGGATTTGTTTTATGAGGGCCAGAGTACAGCAAGGTGTTGCAAGTGAGTAGCCTCGCAGCACCAGAAATCTGCAAAGCTGTCTAACCTTTCTCCTGTCATAAATAGTAATTGATGGTGATGTGACACTAAATGACATTAAATAAACAAATATATGAGTGGAGGAGGACAAATATTTGTTGAAGAGGTGGAAACCTACAGTACCTACAATGCCATACTAGGAGCTACTGAGGTTTCCATTGTAACTCATTTTGTTGTCACTGTTTTTCTATGGAGATTCTATTCTGACCAGCATAAGTGATGTCTACAAACTGGCCAATGTTTGAGGGAGGTGAGAGAGAACTTTTCCCACCAGCGCAATAGTGGCCACCTCTGAGCCTTGAGTGAACTGGTGTCTCCTCTAGAGTAATTGTTTGCTTGCTCCTCTTGATTTCAGGACAGATGTTCAAAAGCTTAACTCTGCCATTATGAGGATGTTATTTAGAATTATTATCATCAGATTTGACTTGTATTGAAATGTTTGATTTCTCTGATATTTTAATGAGAAAGGAATTGAATGATGGCCTCCCTATTATTATTTAAGCCATAAGACAATATGATAATATGATATGTTATCTATCACCCACCCTTATGTGGGCCAGAGTTAGAAACTTGCAGAATGAAGCAGGTTTGTGCTAGGGGACTGGAATATTAAAAGAAAGAGTCTGAAATATTGGCAGCAATATACATGTTTTGTAATGTTAGCCCTTATAGACAAACTGCTTCCAGGTCCTGCTGCTCAGTGTTTTTTTTATAGATATTAAGCTGTGGGGCTGCACACTGTCATTATTCCCTACATTTAGTCTTGGATTCTGCCAAACTTTTCTATTGCCTTCCCTTGTGTGCGCTTGTTGTTTAAATACTACTTTTGAAACAACGTCCAATGATGTGAAATTCAGATTTTTAGGAGTCTCACACAAGCAATACAGGGTAACTATTACTTGTGTTTATGTCTGACTGCATGTTTTTTTTTTTTGCATATGTAAAAAAAAGGCATTATTCATAGTAAATAGAATTGCTGTTGTGTGTTTAATTTACTTGGTATATCAGCTAGAATTTGCTTACTCTGATGGTTTGAGATCGGAGTTATGCTTAGCTTGCAGTCACACACTGTGTTTACGCTAGAGACTGACCGGTGACCATTTCCTATATTTTCTGATTGATAATTGCAGGAAACACAT
Organism: Parotocinclus spilosoma; assembly: GCA_033117975.1. Lineage (NCBI taxonomy): Eukaryota > Metazoa > Chordata > Actinopteri > Siluriformes > Loricariidae > Parotocinclus > Parotocinclus spilosoma. The sequence goes on along the minus strand of JAVSBV010000010.1, from coordinate 735,800 downwards.
AGAAAGGGTTTGGATTTTTTTTCAACAACAACAAAAAACAAACTAAACATAAGTTAAAGTTAGAAATAAGTCAGTTAATCAGCAAATGCATGTGTTTAGCCTCCTGTAGTCCCTGGAACAATCTTTTAGAAGATCTGTTCAGTCAACTGATTTGTATCATTCAATGTATTTTAAACAAAAGAACATTACTATGTAATAAAATAAACATCAAACTCCACTGCTGTTGGAAAGCCAGACACAGGGTCTCAGTACACACCCGCAAGAGACAAACATGGAGTCGCATGAATGACTTGTCACTAACTAGCGTGAATGCAGTGCGTATGTGGCTGTTAATTATGGTCCCATCCCACAAGCGATCTGATCCAGTCTTGACTTATACTCACCCTCTTAGTAATCGACAGTCAGTGCTTTCCGTATTCTTACTCTATGCATATCTAATGGCAAATCTCTGCCTTCCCGTGGTGCAGTGCAGGGTTGCACCATGCTGCTTCTTCATCACTATTCATCGCATCTCTCACCTCTAACATCAGTTTTAACCCAGCCTCAGTTTTAACTCATCCCAAACAGCTTCTTGTTTCTGAAAGGGCTATCTTTTCTTCCATGTGAAAAATACATTGGGCAAATTGGAAGACCGAGCCAAACTCTCCAGAACTGTACGACTGCACTCTTTTCTCGCCAAGTGGTCGCTAAAAGCAGAGCGCCCCCAAGTGACCAAGCACTTCTGCTCACCCGTCTGTACGCTCACTCCTTCTAATGCTCAGTCCTTCAACGTCTGTGGACATGATGACCTCTGTTTTGATTTCCCTCGTGAGATCTTGTACTTGAACAAATGTCCAGGCTGGTTATATTTCATACATCGAAGAATTCAGGAAGCGGGACATTCTGTTCGCTTGGAGAAGTTTCTCTAACGTGTCCATTCCACAGCTGAACCTCCAACATTTTCTACACTGTTCGTTGCACAAACTTTTCGAGAAGCCTTCTGCACTGTGTAAATGATTACAATGTGGGGGAGGGGCAAAGGTGGTCCATTGGGTTTGAAGTGAGATTTGTAAATAGGTTTTCATACAGCAGAAACTTTTGATAATGTTTTAAACCTTTCTGTAAAATGATACCTATATTAGTCTCCTGGAACAGGAGTGTAGACCATATTTGCGTTTATCTGTATGATGAGAGCACTGGATTTCTTTACTACTTGATTGTAACTAAAAATTAATCAGCCAAAGTGTTTTCTTTGATTTTTATTTTCTATATCTGCTTTAATTGAATTAGCATTTTAACAGTAGTTTCTGAAATAGACATTCGTGATGTATTTAATTCTGTCTGATAGATTATTTTTCGTGTTGAGAGGATTATCCGCTTAATTTATTGGTGCCTTGTTTGTCTTGTTCATTTTTCAATGTTTTTTTTTCTGCCTGTAGTATATATATTTTTTCCTTTCCCCTTTGTATGTGTAGGATTTTGTGATGTATAGGTTATTTGGGGTTAACCTAGCAACACTGTACTTACATGGGACATCTGTACTGTATGCCAAAATGGTCTGACTCACATTTCTATTGAAATTAAGCTGTTGATAAATATATCTATATATTGGTATATTAAATTGTTTTTAAAAATGTATATTTGTCCACATTTTCTGTGGGTTTGTGGGACAGCAGGAAATGTCAAGATTTTTTGACGTGGCTAGACACCAGCTCGCCTGCGATCACCGGATAAGAAAGTGAATGAATGAATTATTTCTTGACAGCCAACATAGTGGTGCAATAGCAAGCACTGTCAAGTAAGAGGTCCAGTAAAGGTCTCCTCCCCCAGTCCATGCATTGGACTGGTGTTTTCCAGGGCTGATTCTTGCCTTGCTGCCTGTGCTGCCAGATATGCCCCAGTATGGCATGACACTTGTTGGATTAATCAGATATCAAATTTAACAAATGACTAAACTCTTCAATACAGTGGATTCCGGTTAATTGGGACGCAATCTTTTGGTTCTAATAACTGGCTGATCCGATTTAACGAACATGCCCTATGTTACAAGACGGGACGTGCTATGTAACATATTAAATGTTTATTAAAACTTTGTTGTGCGATTTACACGTATAGCGAACGTACAAACAAGAACAACTGTTACTTCCGATCTTTGTTAACTAAAACGCGCAATTGTCGTCTTTGCCAAGCCGGTAATTTCCACCAACCGACGCTGAATAGTGTTTAATGGTTGTTGCTTGATCTTATCCAGGAAACCAATTTATTCAGCTAACGTCAAGTCCCACCGTGGCATTTTGGCAGGGGAGACAAGACACACAGTTCAGTGACTAAAGCGTTCTGATGGAATTCCTTGCAGGTGTTGCCGGACACTCGTGTTTACGCTTGACTTCAATTTGCTAAAAAGCGGAGATGCAGATGCATCCAATAACCACACTGTTGGCTACTGGCTGCTTCGTTGTGGGAAAGAAAGTGGTGGGCGTGTTCACCTGCTGCTGGTTTTGCTCTTGTCAACACAACTTTTCAGATTTCCTGACCTTTGATAAAAGCATAAATTCTTTCTAAGAGCACAAAAATCGCTGATCACTAGGTGGTGACTTGTGGCTTCTTTTTCTTATTCTCTCACGTTCTTTGGTCCGATTAAGTAGAATTTTGGTCCAAATAAGCAAATAATATTACACGCATATAATAGGATTTGTTTCGGTATTTTAGGATTTGATCCGAATAAGCGGCTGGTCCTATTAACCAGAATCGACTGTATATATAATAGGTAAATGTATTTAGTATAGTAGACAACCTCAAGATCGCATAACGTGGAGTTTCACAGAACGTATCAAGAACGTTGTCTGCATATGTTAAAGCACCCTTATTAATGACAAATTGTTGTTTTTAACTGATCGGTTTTATGCCTTTTTTACAAATCAGATAGTTTAACAGTGAGCTATGTATAGGTGGTAAAAATAAGAAACCCATCTATGTTTGCTCCACTTGTGACTCGAATGCGTGGCCTAAACTTGTTAACTGCAGCTGCAGCTTGTTATTTTTGGCTTTCGGCAGATTATCGCAGGACCAGATGGAGCATGTTAACAGAAAATTGGTGTTTAATACAGCTTATAAAGTAAAAGCAGTGTCAAATATACAGATATAGACAAATCATTAATCACTATTGCTACACATACATTACCTAAATAATAGTCAGATTTTTCTGTTCCTTAAAATAAACATATAGACTGAACTCATTGTTCTCCATGGTTTAGTCAGGAGCTAAAGTCAATGAAAGCTACAGGAAGGTCCCTGGTGTGTCTATACAGGAGAACTGGTCATGGTGCTAAAACAACACTATGCTGTCCACCTGGCAAATATACTGCTCTCAAAAAATAGGGGCTATTTCAAATTGAATATGTTTATAAACCTTTTTTAACTACTACCGTCATGTTCTACAGTGATCAGTAGTAATTATATGATTAAGAACTTAATTTGAGCTTTGTTTAACTGGGACAACAATACAAACGAAAAAGGACTTTCTCAAGGTATATTTTAATATGTTGCAGTTCTTACAATAAAACTGTTTATATTCTACAGTTGTTTCATGCCAAATTTTGTGAGGTGAAGTAAGCCCCAGAGAGGAAGTATTTTTATATTCTATATACAGCAGAATAAGCTACAAACTAAGAGTTGCATAGACTAGTCGACGAGTATGCCCATTAGTCGTAACGGGATGTATTAGTCATAAGGAGGGGAAAAAGGATACCAAAGGTGAGGTGACAAAAACAGCTCTTCTTAAAACGCTGCGCCAATCAAACTTTGGTGGTTGGGGAAATACTTCAGAAAAGACAAGTCCAGTTCTACAGTAATCTGCAATGCAGTGCTTAATTTGTGAAGTAGGTGAAGGAACACCGAGGGTACCCTTCAGCAAGTGGGCATTAAGCACTTTTCAATTTCTCGAGGACTATGTGGAAACAATACAAGGAAGTAGGAAGAAAAAATTATTATTATTATTTTTTTTTTTTTTAGATAAAATGTATTTAACCTACAATTAAATTAAAGTGAATCGGGAAAAAAAATGAACAGAAGAAAACGGTCGGCTCTCCACCGGAGGGCGGAAAAAGGTAAAATAATTTATTTATTTATTTATTTATTTTTTAACTTCAACCATTTGTGCTGCAGCAGAGCCGAGAAATAAAAAAAAAAGATATATATATTTTTTTGTATTCTTTAAATATGATTGTCGGCGGATCTGCAAAACAAGCAACAAAAAAAGTCTGGCCTAAGTGAAAATTAAACTCCAGGATATTTTTATATATATATATATATATATATATATCTTGTCTTGCATTGTCTTAATAAATAAATAAATAAATATATATCATGTTATGTGTATATATACGTTATTTTGCACATATTTATTGTTGTCTTTAAAACTGTCACCCAAGGAAGCACTTAATGCCTCCCATTATTTAGACGACATTGAAAAAAAACTCTAAAAAAAAAAAAACTTTTATGACTTATAGTAATTACTTATAACTATTTATACTTATACTAACTTTTAGTGACAGGTTATGACTTTTTCAAAGGCTGGGAATTAAAGCAGGGTCACTAATTACACGACTGCAACTACATTATTACCCACCAAGATTATTATGCTCCTGGTGGAATTTTACAGGAAGAATGACTATGAATGTTTTTTATTTTTCAAATATGATTTGACCCATTCTTTGCCCATGTCAAATTGCATTTCAAATCAATCTGCATTTAACTTTGCTCAAAAAAGGGACTTCCCGAGTTTCTTTTTGCTTTATCTATGGAAAACACGAATGGCTGACTAGTGAAAATCGACTAGTCGTGCAACCCCTAATACAAACCTATAAAACTACACTGCTAACAAAAAATATTTTAAGACTGCTGGACAATCTGATCCTGTCTATGCCCCTTCACTGTCAGTATGTTTTGTGTTTCAGTCTTTCAGCCTTGGGTGACCATACACCCTACTGAACAGTCAATGTCCAGTCTCTCATCCAGTTTGACATGATTCTGTTCATCCCTATGAATATGTCACTTGCTGTAATGGAGTTTGGAGTTTGTATTTCATTTGTGTAATCAAACAACTTTTTTTTGATAATGAATGTTTAATGAAATAAAATCAAATGCTGCTTTTTCAATTGATTTTTATTCATTTTGAAATATCCCCTAATTTTTGTGAGCAGTATACATAGCCCAGGCATGCTGCCAGTGTCTTAGAAAAACCCAGAAACAAATTTTGATCATACCAGTAATACCAGTAAGTTTTTGTACTCGCTCGCCCAATATTTCTGTCAGTATTGATGGTGTGCTTGTTCACCTTGTACCGGTTGTTAAAAACACCCGTGTTTTATTTAATTATGTGTGTTGCTGTAGCAACACATATATTGTTATCCGATTTTTTTTTATTATTCCACCAATTTTTGATCAGTATCTCCTCCTAGAGCTTTCCACATATCGACACGGGACAAACGCCAAAATGTCCGGGATCTTCGGGAGAAGTATGCTTGTTCAAAGCTAAGAGATATCTTACCCTTCTTTTCTGGCACAATAATCCCATAGACAATGAGTAGGGCTGTTTTTAAACTGCTGTAGCTCGGTCAATTTTTAAGCTATAAACACGAAAATCGAACCACTTGGACCCGGTTGGGATGTCACCGGCCAAGTTAATTTTCAAAGTGATCGGAGGATAAAAATATCCCCATTCATTTTGAATGGCCCCACTCTAGTGATGTCAAAACCAGGAATCGATGCAACACACATCCACAGTTCCTCCGGGAGCTGCATTTTCTAGTTAATCAGTTAATTTTGATCCACGTGTAAAGCAAGGTCACTTTCTTTCACCTGCATAATGTTGCCGGTTCCCTAATTCCTTATCCATGATTTCACATTACCAGCATCCCAGGAAGATCTTTACATTCCAAAAGCTACAGTTTACTCAGCAGCTCATGTACTCACCCATACCATGTGCTCTTCCTACATCACCCCCATCCTGTCAGAGCTGCACTGGCATATGACAAAGACAATGTACAGTACAAGATCCTAGTTTCCACTTTCAAAACCCTATATAACCTTGCTCCCCTTTACATTAGCCCCCTCACTCCATGAGATCATCTTTCACTAACCTTTTTATTTTCCCACTACCTTGACTGCCACGGTCACTTCCTCCATTCCTGCTTAACCTCCCCCTTCCCCCTGTTGTGTAAAGCAACTTTGGGATTGTGTGAAGTGCTATATAAATGTTAATTAATATCGTTACAATTTCACCTCCTTTCTATGGACATTTCTGTCTGCTTGGCACAGTGTTACCGGCTTTGCAGATTTACTACTACAAAATCAGCTATCTAGTAGGTCTAATTAAGTCTAATTCATCCTCATGCTGAATAGATACTGCCCCTTTTATCCTTAGAACATGTGTATAGCCTCCCGCCTTACTAGTAACTCTTTTGCTACTTCAGTTGTTCCACTGGGGTTAGAAATTGCTGCATTTGCATTAATTATGAAAAAATGTGGCCTAGATCCAACTGTACTGAATAACAGCAGACTAATTACCAAACGTCCTTTGGCGGTTTTAGAAAAGTTTTTGCTTCTTAGCTCATTATCTGTACGAGCCATTTCTTTTCTTCACTTAGCCCAGATACGGTAGTCCGTGATCGACTTCGGCTTGAATCAGGCGATTTTTTTTTTTTTTTTTTTTTTTTTATATTGTTGTTTTGACTGATCTCAGCCTTTGCAAATGCCCCGATATAATGCTTGCTCACCTCACTGTAACTGGCATAACAGACATGGCTCTCCCCTGCTTTACAGACCATTAAAAAACACATTATCCACTGCTCCACTCACACAAGGTGTACCCCAAGAATCTGTTCTTGGTTCTTATCCATTCCTACATTCTCCAGGATTCTTGTTCACGATACCTGACTTTACAATCTGTTTTCATTCACAACAATAATTGGATCTACATTTCTGTCTTTTACTGCATACATCTGATGAATAAAGGACTTTAAAAAGTCAAATACAGAGGTGCTCAGAGCTGACCAGTCATATTAAAGGAATGTTACTCAGACCATCAACTGTCCAGTAACTTGACCATAAACGTGTTATTTTTACCCATTTTTCGGAACATTGCAAGACTTCGTCCTTCACTCTGTATGAATGATGCAGACTCCCACCTTTTCTGTTTCAACACTGCTCTACTGCAATGCTCCGTTCTTTGACCTTCCCACCAGTAACTCTGCCAGATTACATTACAGCTACAGCTAAAGTCTGTACATCATCTGTACACATCATCCACCATCATTTGCAAGCTTCAATAGTAACCATGCGTTTTCTGCATTTAATATAAAATACAACTTCTAACCTATAGAGCTCTCCATAATAGCCCTCATCACTTATGTACATTTACTTTTATGGCATTTAGCAAATGTAAATTACTCCATCTCTAAACTCACTACACCTGCACCCAGTAAGGCCAACCACTTTATAGGTCATTTACCCTTTTTGTGAGGTGCATCTGTTTAGTTAAAGGTAAACTGATTCGCAGTCTTACATGAAGAAATTTGTTTTGTGAACGTGTTTTGGCAAGTGTCCAGGACAAAACAAACCCTTTAAAACGAAGTACAAAGAAAGTAAAGGTTAAACATCAGATTTGGTTTCTTGTACTCAGTCTAAAAAATAAATTTCAGGTCATTTGGGGTTATTGCTTTCAAGCTTTCTCATTCTCAGTAGTTACAGTACTGGGCAAAAGTCTAAGGGTGACAGGACCGGAACAGCTGTACCTGCACCTCTTAATGTCTTCCACTTCTTCTTATGAAGCTGCAATATGCCACCATTAGACAAGTGTAAGGGGAGGTTCCACTAAATACTGCATACAAATTTGAATCCCTTCATAACAGTGACGGGTATTGTCAAATTTATTTATTTATTTATGTAGCGCTTTTTACAATGGTGCATTGTCTAAAAGCTGCTTTACAATATTATATTGTCCTAAAAGGCCAATCCCAAATTGAGCAAACCTAGGGCGACAGTGGAAAGGGAAAAACTCCCTGAATGTCGAAGGACCAAGTCTCAAAAAGGGACTCATCCTCCTTGGGTGGTCTAGATGTTAACTGGCATAGCTAAGTTTGTGTCAATATTAAAATTAAGCTAATAATAACAATGAAATAATGTAATTTCGGTTCACTCGGTTTATACATTTCATTGCTTTTTGTATGCCCTGTAAATTCAATACAAAATAAAAATTGTGGTATAGATTATAAAATGTACAACAGAAACATTTTTCAACAGCTATTTTAGTGTATTATTTTTTGTAATACAGCATTTATGTCGAGTTTAGAGATGCTGACCAGAAGAGGGAGCTCAGCTACCATGGCTAAAAGTATTCTTTAAAAGTACCTGACTCAAAACTCAAGACTTTAAATGTCGAATTTAATATCACTCAAATGTATTCCCTGTTGATTATTAATGAATGAAATATGCAGTATTTGTTTAGTGCATTTAAAAAAAGTAATACATTGTTTAATTATTTTAATTTAATTTTAATTGGAATTAATCTAATGCAGTAGTTCCCAGACTTATTCTTTTTACAGTAACCCCTTTTGTAGATGAGAAAATGTGAGCCCTCACTCTTTTGCTTTTAATCTCCAGTAGAATTTATTTTGAATGCAGTGTACACAATGTCAAACTTACAAAACTTACAAAACAACTTCTTACTGAAAAAAGCTAAATGACAAATCCCCTGTATAGTGGAATAATTAGAAATGACATGCATTATGTATCTTTTTGCTTTACTGCACCCCCAGCAGCCCCCTGGCAATAGCACTGCTCTCTCCACGTTGGGAACCAACATCTTAAAAGTATTTGCTGTAAAAGGGAAACATTTAGTCAACACCACAGATATACAGTCGATTCCGGGTTAATGGGACCACATCAGGATGCAATCATTTTGGTCCTAATAACTGGCTGGTCTGATTAAACGAACATGCCCTATGTTACAAGACGAGACGTGCTATGTAACATATTAAATATTTATTAAACCTTTATTGTGCGATTTACACATATAGCGAACGTACAAACAAGAAC
>JAVSBV010000010.1:698990-718816 GCA_033117975.1 Parotocinclus spilosoma | reverse complement strand
TATATATATATATATATATATATATATATATATATAGATAGATAGATAGATAGATAGATAGATAGATAGATAGATAGTTCTTTATTAACCCAGAGGAAAAGGTGGAATGCTAATGCTACTACTACTTTGGCAACAAGTACCTGATACAGTGTTACATCAGTTTTATTGTAAAGTAATGCATTGTACCTGACTGTTGGTGCATTGCTGAGCAGAGCTATCATGCCCTCCGGCTCATGGCGGGACAGGAACTGGTTGAGGTCTCCATTCTCCATGTATTCAGTGATCATACACAGGGGGTCCGAGTTCATACACACCCCCAACAGGCGGATGATGTTAGGATCTTTAAGCCGTGACATAATTTTAATCTCTTTCAAAAAGTCATTCCTTTTAAGAACAAGGAACAAAGAACATATATGAATATGTTGTTAATATCACCTCTCTTTTGCAGTAAATGCCTGTAGCCTGTAAACTTCCCACTACTTCCCAAACTTCCCACAAAAACTCATATGTATTTAAATGCTTAAATGCAAGTCGGGTACTGAAGCAGCAGATAGAATGGTAATGAAAAAGTGTATTCTTTTTGGATAGCTACTTTTGAAACTGTGACAATAATCATTACCTGGCGTTTTTATTTGCATCAGCTCGTAGCATTTTCACAGCCACAAGCACTGTCTGATTTTCCGTAATATCAAAAGAGAAGTCTTTATCCATGAACTCCTCCATGTCTTCTGCTTCACAAAGATGCACCTAAATATATTACACAAAGATTAATATTTAAATGAAGAGTGAGTATCATATTGAACACCAAACTAGACTTTACTGGATTCGTTGAGCAGACTGATTAAAGATTAAGAAACAATACATTTTTCGTGGGTGTTTCCAATATTTAGATGTATTTTAAGTAGGCCAGTCTCTTGAACAAATATACATATGGAAATATTTATATAGTTTCTGAGTAAATATTATGAATAAAATTCAGCTCTTGGATCTGACCTCTCCAAATTGGCCTTCCCCCAGCTTCTCCTTGAACGTGAGAAGTTTGCGTGGAAACTCCTCTATGACAATGTCCTTTCCTGACAGCAGGTCCATGGTGACTGCCGGAACTGCGTAGGTGTTTCCTCCCGTTACTCCTTGCAGGTTAACAATGTCGGCTTCTGCATAGTGAGGAACTCCCTCCTGCGTGCTTGACTGAGGCGATTTGGAAGCTGTATGGTATGATGCCATGATGAGTTAATTAAATTACTAGTAAGTAAAATAATTGAAATGGTGAGTATGTTAACTCATCAAGGCAGTCTTCAGCTGTAAACCCTGCATGGCACTGGAATTTATCTATAAGCAAACTTCAGTGATTTAGTTCATCTCATTATTTTTTTATAATGTTATGTTTGTTATGTTTATTTTATTTTTAAATGCCTTCTAATAATAATCAAACTTTATTTATAAGTGCCTTAAACTCAAGGTGATTTACAATTAAAAGAACAATATAAGAAAAACAATAAAAAGCATACACAACAAGTGCAGTCTTGCACAACAAGGAAGTGCAAGCATATTAATTACTGGAACAGCAATTGTTGTAGCACCAGGAAGTGATTGCACAACTGGTCACTCTCTCTCAGACACAGCCAATTATCCTTGTATGTGGTTCTCAACCTGGCCAATTGGCATTACTGGATCTTGATCCCGAACCTTGCCATGGAGGGCACTCAAATGCATATTATTATTATATTTTTTCATTGGACCCTTCGAAATGCTGTCCAGGAAAAGTAAATACAATTGATGCTCATACAAAAGTTCTTCCCATGCATGAGAATCATCGTAATAGTGTGCGTACTAGTGGGAGAATAAATAATACTAATAACAATTTGAAAAAATAATAATTTTAACTTTTAAGTTTTAATTCAATATTTAATATTATAAGAAATAAGTTTATCTCTTGTTATATTTTCATTTTAGTACCCCTAGGATAAAATTGCCAGAATGTTATTTTGTGATATATACTAAAAGTTAATTTGAAATATAAGAACTTCATTAATTGGAAATAACAGTATGCTAATAAAAATGTAATGCAAAATATAAGGGTAAATGAGCAAGACTCACCAGTCTCCTCTGAGAGTTGTGAGAGGTCAGGTAGTTTGCGGACAAGGCGTGAAGGCTCTTGGTAATCTGCTCCCAGAGGAAAGATGCGCTCGTAGGCAGAGCTTGACTCCTGATCGGATGGTGCTGAAGATGGCATGTTGTTATAAGTGCAGGGTTCACTCTGTATTGATAAACTAGCAGTTAGTTCATCGTCCAGCATCCTCCGAGATACCTGCAATATAGGTGATGCAGTGAAAGAAATCCAAAAAGCTCATTGGGACATTTAACTGGGCAAACGTTAAGTCTCAGTTTTTAAAAATAGCCATAGAAAATGAACACTGTAATTTTTCAACTCCTCACAGAACGCGATAAAATTATAGTCAACATTTTAATTCAGATATAACACGTTTTTAAAGCTGGGGTGTCATGGGGGTGTAACAATGGGATCCTAGAGAACAAAGAGCAGTGGATTAACCTGTTTGTCTTCATTGATGCTTAATAGAGTACTCATGAAAGAAAATATTGGTAGTGTCATGAGGTGTTACCCTGATCTGTTTGTGGTACCACAGACCCAGCTGCCTGAACTCAAGAACCTCAGAAACTTGGAAGGTGAAAGCCCAGTGAGACATTTAGCCAACAAATACGCAGACAGATCCATACTCAATCTGAGACTGGCATTGACTGACACAGAGTCAGGAGCACATAATGCAAAAATCATCCTGCTGAATCCCAGTCAACAGTCCTGCCAACAAACCTCACTTTGCAAGTGGCGGTATATGAACAGAGAAGTCTCAGCACTGGACACCATTGCTATACGAGGTGAGACACCCTGATTTGTATACTGCCTCTGGCAAGGTACGGCGTTGAAACCTAAAACACCTTCTATCTTTGTCTGTGTTGTGCCTCACAATGGACTTGAACCTCCTGAGTTTTACAGTTTCTCTTCAGTCTATGTAGCTGGATCTGTGGTATCCAGCAGACCAGAAGTGCCACCGCATGACAAGTAGTGTTCAGTTACTAACGCACTGTTGCAGTCCCTCAATTACATCCAGCTGTGTATGTGTAACATCTGACCCAACTATAAAGCCAGGGCTCAAACCTGGGATACCACAGTGATGGGCTACCAAAGTAAGATTTAAAACTTAAAAGAGTGAGTCTGTCTGCATATGTCCTGTAATAAACCAGTGCTTGTCCAGGGTTGGTTCTTGTCTTGCACTCTGTGCTACCTGAAGGCCCCTTGCCCTTGGCCTTGGAAAGTATTAGTGTGGTTCACTTTGCTTTCTTTACAGCTTTCCCAAATCGGACTGACACAGCCTGACACAATGGGGGCGCCAAATTCACAGAGATCTTTAGTGCATTATTTCTGTTTTGTTGTATTTGTTTGTCTACACATGGCTTTGCTGTGTTGTTTTTACTATAGTATAATATTTTACTTCATTAATTTAATTGCTTTATTTGATGAACTGAATACCAATATTTAATATATATTATTTAATATATATTAAAATATTAAATATTTAATATTTAATATTTAATATCAATACATTGCACCTACACAGTCTACAAAAGTAAAATAATTACATAGTAGACATCCTCCTACCTTTTCCAGCACCTTCTGCCAGACCTGTCTCCACAGTATGATGACAATGATGGCCACCAAAATGAAGATGATGGCCACCAAACAGCCTATCAGAATGCGGGTGTTGCTGTCATCTAGTTTGTGAATAGGATTCTCTCGATCTAGGGTTATAAAGAGAAAGCAGATTTTCAGTAAGGAAAGAGCAACTTGGTGGTCAGTAATGAATCTTTAGACTGTACAGATATTTACATGTCCACTATCCATTATACTTTCTGTGAAATTGGATGTTTCATTGTCTGAAAACATAATATTATGTATTATATATTTACCAGCCAGCTTACTGTTTTCCATAAATACAGTTATTCAGTCTTAACTTTAACATTGTTTTGGTCCTTGTGTCTATTATGTGTTGTGTTGCAAAGATGTGGTTCTTCTCGAGCTGCTTGTTTCTTGTAATCACCTGGTAATTTTATGAGTGGTAAGACCTGCTTATTATTATCATCTTGGTGCTTATAAGGATTGCAATGTCAGTCAAATGTTGGTTTTCCACTCAGGCTGATGTTGGTTTTGTTTAATAAGACTTTCTACACCAGTGGCTGTTCTGTGTACCATTACAAATAACTGCTTTACTACAGTGGCCAATGTATTTGGTAAGATAATATAAGGGATAACTAGGTTACCTTAATAATAAGAATAATAGCCTTATCGGACCACAAAGGTATATGTGAACAGACTTTGTCAGAAAGGAAATGCATTGCATACCCCTATTGTGTAAAAAAGAAAGACTTTGTGGAGCAAAAAGCAAATGCCATGCAGGAGGTCTAACCTGACTGAACGATGGTTGGAGGGCCAGTTTTCGTGGAAGAGATGGTTGTGTTGTACATTGCTGTATCTGAGAAAGCAAGAGTTGAAATGATAAGGAAGAATTCATGAATTCCTGCAATAGGATTAAATAAATTTCTGATTAATTATCCACATAATCATTTTGTGCATGAAGACCCCAATTTGAGCCTGCACAGAAAATATTTATCTCTGAGGAAGAGCCAAGAGTTTCTTGAGTGTTTATGTAACATCCCTCTCAGTATTAATGGCTATTCATTACAGGAGCAAGGTTAAAATGATTCTAGTCAGACACATTCATACTGGGCCATTTTAGTGCAACTAATTATCCTAATGCTGGTAACTGGAATGAAAAATTCACACAGACATGAAAGGACATGAATCTCTGAATGGTGACCACGCTAAATGGCAAAGTAAATGTGTAAAGTATTATTTGTTGTAATTTGATCTATGAAGTACATCCATATTTACCTGACTGGAAGGTGATCTCACTGAACATCATCCAAAGATCAGAGAAGTAATACTGGCACTTGATTGCACTAGCCATGTGGTTCTGCAGAAAGACAGTAACAAAGCGAGCACTGGGGTTCACATCATCCATCACAGGATTGAACACCACAGGCGTAGGCTCCCAGTCTGATTCTGATCGGAAATAGCACACCACCTTCTGGAAGACTCTGACTCCTTGAGAAAACATGTTATTGCAGTGCACCTGAAACAGTTACAGAAGAGACAGGGGGAATGGTTTGTAACTTAACTGCAGCAGAAAATGTCTACTCACTGTATTATTTTGAATGGATAATGATTTTGTTTTTTCGTGGTGTGAAGCAACAGGGGGAAAACATAGACGCACTCTAAATCAATGTAGTCATAACGTATACCAATGAACCATAATGACCACAAAGCTGTAATCTCATTACAGCGGCACTTGTCAAATTTTGGGATATATTAGACTGTAAATGAACAATCAGTTCTCATAGTCAATGAGTTGGATATGGGGAAAATAAGCTGGCATAAAGGCCTAAGTGAAAACAGCCAAACATTATATCTAGACGAAAAGGTTGGAGCATATCTGAAACAAAATCTTGCCAGGTGCTCTCAGTCCCAGTTGTGAATAATTACCAACTCTCATTTATGACATCTGACCATGTCTGGACATGATTAACATAAATGCTGAAATTGCTCTAGATTCCTTGAATTGTAGATGAAGAAATATGCAAATCTCATCCTTTGTTTAAGGAATATTGTTTTCTAAAGCGTTTTTTAATTTTTATTACTTGAGTTTCAGAACAAACAACCACTGGAGTTAAATTATCAAAAGCTTTCTGAGTTATTATCACAAAGAGCAATATTTCAAACGTGTGTGCATTGGAACATATCTTCAAGGGCAGAACAAAAGATAAAGTTCCCATTGTTCACAAACACAGGAGTTATGCTAGTGCTGAGGCCGTTGCATAATGTTCTATAGAGAGACAATTACAACTGCATGCGTGCAGACAGTTCAGAGAGAAATTACTAGGAAATTACTAGCCCTTTTTTGGAATGTGTTACAGGCCTGAATGCAGGAATGGATCTAGAATACATAAATAAATGAAATTTAAGATGGCCAGAAAAATATATCTTCAGTTCATACTGTTCATACTTTTCTGAAGTAAATAAAAGTAAAGTTACCCCTCTGGACACCCTGGATTTTTTTTTTTACTTTGCATTTCCACATTTCCAACTTTTTCTGATTTGCTGTTGTAAAGAAAATGTAAAAATATATTTATATTTAAGCATTATTTTAACAAGTTACAGTTTAAGGAATATGGATTGTGAATATGATTTTGTGTTCATTTAGTATATTGCTATATTGCTGCTAATTCTTGCCTTGGAATTGAGTGAAACAGATCATAACATAAATACATGAGATATTTTATTTTGAAGTATTCCCTTATTTTTGTGAGCAGTAATCTGTGGTATTGAATATTTCGTTGCTTGTTTAAATTTATGTATTTATTTATTTTTACTTGGCCCTCAATTTGAACTTACTCTCTATTGATGTCCATACAGATAATATAAGCAGATTTTATTCTGGGTAGTGAAAACTAGAAAAACAGAAGCCATTTGTATACAGAAACATGGAAAACTAGAACTAATTCTTTCAGTCAAATCATACCTTCATGGTGGTGAAATTGCGGGTTCGGTCAAATTCGAACATGATCTCTACATATCCACTGGGGAAGCTCTTGTTGGTCCAGCCCACATAGTCATAGCCAGGCCATGCTTTGTGGACATGACTGACTGTGAAATCATCCAGACCACACATACCATCCGTCAACTGGCCCAACCCTTCTGTCATACTGTAGAAATATTAAAAAGAGAGTTAGAGAAAGAGCTTAATGTGAACAGCCATGATTTGTAAGGGTCTAGAAAACCCTAGAGGTCTGTGATTATATTAATGTTTCTTCAATGACATGATGATAGTGCAGTGCAAAACCAGATCATTTTTGTTCACTCTAGCAGTAGACTCCCTTGTCTTTCCCTGTGCCAGAACTGGGAAACAAGACCCCTTGCCACAAACTTAAACCTAAGGTTGGACATTAACCCAACTGACTCAGCAGCAGAGCCCTGGACACTTTGCAGTGCTGGGCACTAGTTTATATTTGGCATTTTGGGCCATTTCCTAGTTCTGGTACTGGTACAGGGTCTGGTAGATGAGCAGGCTCAAGTTTATAAAATAACAATGATCTGGTACCTGAAAGACCAGGGCTATATGCATGTGTGTAAAATTCTATCTCTAGGCCCTTGAGTTACAGAGCCCACTAGGGGAAGGGGGTCGTAGAGCAGAGTACCCCTGTCACGTGAAGGTTATCAACACTACCATCAAAAACAATGAAGTTAGTCAATCCAAAACTTATTGGGCCAAAATGTGCTGAACGAAAAACTGGCCAAAGTGTGTGTTACTCATTATGCATTACATACCTATTAATTAAATTCTTATACTAAATATTGAGGAAACACAGTGGCTCGGTGGGTAGCACCACTACCTCACAGCAAGAAGGTCCCGGGTCCTTTCTGTGTGGAGTCTGCATATCCTAACCGTGTCTGTATGGGTTTACTCCGGGTACTCCGGTTTTCTCCCACAGTTCAAAGACGTGCGTGTCAGGTTACTTGGTGTCTCTAAAGTGGCCCTTAGTGTGTGACTGTGTGTGCACCCTACGATGGATTGGCACCTCTTCTAGGGTTGTCGGGTCCTGCCCTTGCGCCCAGAGTTGCCAAGTGGGCATCAGCTGGCCCGTGACCCCGTGTGGATTAAGCGGAAGATAATGGATGAATGGACTAAATATTGAAATGCGAAATAGGTGAATTTCATTTTAAATTGAATGTGATCCTATTGCAGAGATATCTCAATACAACTCTACATTTAAAATTTCCAGATAAGTGACACACAACTATTATAACTTATTCAATTAATTTTTAAAAAATGCAGCAGTCTAACAGCTAGTCCACCACTGAAGGGACCCAGGCTGGATGTTACATGAACATACGATTGGCTATTTCTGAAAGAAAACACTGCAACAGCGACCACTGCCTGTCATGTGATGGACTGGCTTACAGTTGTGCCATATATTCTTTGGGCTCGGTGCAGAACTCCGTTCAACTCTGACCAGGAAAAAGTCGAATTGAAAATGAAAATAATAAAATGTCAGTGCCAAATTCACCACAAGATGGTAGTGCTGGTTAGATATACGGCTTAAGCCAAGAGAAGTGTTTCATTAAGAGACTTCATGACACTAAGCGTGTGGGCTGTTTGTGGTATTGTGTACATGCAAACACGCTGTCATGGAAAGCATTGTTCAGAAAGACATGACATAAATCAGACACACACTCATACACACTCATGGAAGCATTGTTCAGAAAGATATGACATAAATCAGACACACACTCATCATACACACTCATGGAAAGCATTATTTAGGAAGGCATGAGTCAAATCATTCTAAGAACACCGAAACCAAGTCTTCATCTTTGTGTCCTGCTGTAGGCATGGAAACCAATAACACCAATAAACTCTGGTAACTCTTCATTTTAAATGAATTAGAAATAAACTCCCTTGTACTGAACTTTCAGTAAGCCCCACAGACACAGTTCAAGTAAACCTGAACAAGCGTGGGAGGAATAAGACCACCATGTATACAGACGAATTACAGTCAAACATTGGTTTGGACAATTCATATTGTTCATGCAATATGAAAACTGACAAGAGGTTATTTCGGCTATTTGTATGAATCATGAACCTCAAATACTAAACAGATTTTAAAAGCATGATTTATCGTGAAACACTTTCCTAGAAATGGCATACCAACCTGTAAAGAACTGCACCATCATACACAGAGTCATTGAGGTGAACATGCTGATCATTGATGATCATCTCCTGGCCGAGTGGAGCATTGTATGAAACGAGTCCATCTAAAAATACACAAAGAACCGCTTTAAACCCTCAACAAACATTGAAATCTAAAATACTGACTGAAAATCATCTGGCAAACGTTGTGTAACTTAGTTCTATTCAGTTCTACAGCTTGGCAAACACTTCTAGTATACAGTGATATCCTAAGGTTATCTAAGTCACTTTTTCCATGAATTGAAATGAAAAAAGGGAAGTGATGGTTTACTAGACAGCATCATTGACCAACCTCACTGTCATGCA
Organism: Parotocinclus spilosoma; assembly: GCA_033117975.1. Classification (NCBI taxonomy): domain Eukaryota; kingdom Metazoa; phylum Chordata; class Actinopteri; order Siluriformes; family Loricariidae; genus Parotocinclus; species Parotocinclus spilosoma. Next base: position 709,628 of record JAVSBV010000010.1, on the reverse strand, counting down.
CCAAAATGTAGTGGAAAGTGGTCAGACAAGTGAATCCTCTTGTTGGTGCAAGTGAATGTTTTATTATCATAGTGTTTCAATATGAGATTGAAAAGTCTAAATAATGTTAACTAATGTTAAATCAATGAATATTACTTGCATATTGATAAATACTAAATGATAGTTTACACGGTTTGAATGTGAATTGCCAAGTCAAAATGAACATAGATATTTGCTCTTATAAAAATACAGCTAACATGTACTGATAACTATTTGTCACATTAGCTGAACTTGATTGAGCTTGACTGTGTAACTATGTAAATAGCTAAAAAAACAGTGAAAAGTATAATAAGGTGCAACAAAGCTATGTAAACATATGAGAACATCGAATAGTATAGTACTGTATACTGTCAATGCATTGATAGAGACAGCAATGTTGGGTACATGTAATTGTAACACACAAAATAAGTACAAAGGGCAACCTGGTAAATTATATCACTGAATTACCCAGTAATCTTCCTGTAAGAAACAGCTGGAACCAACAATCAAGATGAACGCTTCACAAAGTCAAACGTTTAACAGACCTGAATAATAAAAACTCTTTTGATTTTAGTTTCAACACAGATTCAATTTGACAAATTAAACTGCAAATTAATTAATGTCCTCGGCGAATGAAATGTGACAATAATTACAATATAATATACAATAAACAGTGAGTGTGTTTATGAGCTTAATCATTAAGCTCAGTTATTCAGGTGTCACACATGGTTTATAGTGCTTGCACATAATGGATGGCAATACCCTTTTTATGGTTGATACCAAATCAGAGCCTCATGATACCTACTTTTTCCACAGTATTAATGATGAAGGAGAAGGAGAATGAAAATGAGATGACAGTGCGTTGTCTGAAGATAGTTTATACCTAACCACTCGCAGCCGTAGAGCTCCACACGCATACACACATTCATGGAGTGATCAATGACGGGCATGAAGCGCACAAAGCGGGCAATGATGGGAGGCTCCATGGCCTTGAGCACAACGTCATAGGCATTCCTGTTTCCCTCTATCACCTTTAACAGATAACAAGTCATGATGAGTGATGATTAATGAAGCAGTTATTACCAAATTCTTGCACAGTAAAGGTATACAATACTTACTGTAGTACTGCATTAATGTTATAAAAAAAAAGATATGCCAGTCTCAGCAATTGAGCTATTTTAAATATTTCTTCCTACATTTGCAAATATACAAATAATTATTTCACAATTATGTTAAGGATGTGTTGCTTAGTGTAATCAGCCAATGATGAACCTTTTATTGTGATTTTTTATTACATCATTTTGCTCATACACACAATCATGGGTTAGAGTGAAACAAAAGGGATTGAGGTAAGGAACTTTTGTGCCAGACAACACAGAAAAGTCTAACCTTGTAACACATTTCACCGTCAATACAACATATTGGGAAAATGTGATGGGATGGAAAATGCCTGTTACTGTTCTTCCTGCTAACAAAGTTATGAGTTACTGTGATTAGAATAATAGAAACATAGACTGAAGACCAGACAGATGTGATACATGATGTGTATCAGAAAAAATGAAAGAAAATAATGCATAAATGCATACGCTAGTGTGACAGTGTGAAAGGTAGAGCTTACAGAAACAGAACTAATTGCATTTCATACAAAATTACTCTATCATGTGAATGTATAAAGAGATCATGTGTGAATGTGCAAAGAGATAAGCATCTGAGATAATGAAGGTTAATAAATCTTTCTTTGACTGACTTTAAATTTCACAACATACAGGAAAATTAATAATTTTAATTTAAAACATTAGTATAGTAGAACAAATATTGTTTACTCCAGTATTCAGACCCCAATGTCCCACAGAATTTGAAGGTTTTCCAGCGTAAACACATTTTATCCTATCTACATATCAATCCCTGCTTAAGTTAAATGAAGTGTGTCATTCATAGAGAGAGCTTCAACAAGGCAACACTGAAGCAATTGATTAGAGAACAGTGAAAAACATATATTTAGATAAACAGTTGCCCTGTACATGCGGAAGGGGGCACAGTATAATTCACATACCTCTTTTCCCTGCCGATTGCGCCAGGAGATCCAGCGGCTGCCATCACGACTATATTTGATCTTGTAGGTCTGGGTGAATTCGTTCCCCATGCCCCCAGCATGACGCCCTTGAGTCCCCACCAGGGTGATGAAGTGTAGAGAGCGAAGATCAATCTGCAAGAACTCATTCATGTGTTCTGGTTCACCAGTGATCTCCGGACACCAGGCACCATCCCCTTCTTCAGAGTCCAGTCTGGAACAAGTAAGTATTAATAGTATTAATAGTAATTATTATTTTCCCTCAGGAATATTGGGCAGTATTTCTCTTGCCACATATGTGCACACCTGATCCAGTACCCATGTCCTGGGGACCTCTGCAACTCAAAGTAGTGAGGTGGCAGCCACACAATAAAGACATGAGACAGAACCCAAATTCAAGGAAACCTATTACTAAACAGACACCATGAGGTGTTCCCTATCCCCGAATATTTTTATTTTTATTTTGAAGCACAGTTTCTGGGTCAGTACCATTATGTATTCTGGATGTTCAAATGTACTTTTCTCATCCTTAATGAGTAGGAAGTGAGGATAAGACTGTAAGCATGTATGCAACTGAAACACACAAGCATTTCTCTATTTTATTATCAATACTATTAGTCTTATACGTCTTCACAATCTTAAACAATCTTACCTCCCATATTTTGCTGCTGTTGAATCAGACCACTGGCTTGAGGCTGAAATGTCTTCATCTAAGATCTGTCTCCCAGACATCCCTAGAGGGGATCGACACACACCTGTAGAAAATATATGGATTTATTGTTAATATGTCGTTTTCATATCACCTTAATATATAATATATAGTCCAGATTCCAGATAGATGGTTCCAGATATACCCCTCAAATTTTAAAGCACCATTGGCTTTGTTAATGTAACCCCATGTCTTGTTCTGTATCATATAATTTTGGTTTGGACAATATAACCTTAAATTTGGAAATCTGGAACGATGTAGCAGAAAAATACCATTCGCCTTGGGAGTTCAAGATGTCTATACAAAATGCCATAATCACATGTGGCAGGTTCAATAGTCCAAGAGAGCACAATTGCCACTTTATTTGTGGGAGAGATCCTAGCCTTTAAAATCAATCAAACCTATAAAGGTCAAAGCCTGGTGTCTGTGAGCTCAAAATAGTAAAAGAGTACATTTACATTTACAGAATTTACCAGATGTCTTAATCCAGAGGGACATAAGTGCTTTGTTTGAGCTGACAGTACTATCCACTACACCACTGTATCTACCCGAAAATGGTTATGCTCCTTTTTAAAAAAAAAATAATGATAGGATCAGCAGTATTTAATACATAATTACACCATTGATATTATCTCAGAGTAACAAAAATGCAATTTTCTGCTTTGCCATCAATGTACCAATTGAGCTGCACTACCATAGTAATTAGCTATGTAAATATTTCAAGTTCTGTCATTTTTTTAGTTCCCACTACATTAATGTAGTTGCCTTGTGCTTGATATTAAAGCTCTGCATGTCCAAATCAGAACTGTAATGATAATAAATAAATCAAATTCTGAGGTTAGGACATATCTTTAAGGGAGTTGTGTGGGTTTTAATTGAGAGGAAACTGAACAACTCGCTTTTCTTCCATTACCTTTGTGGTTCCCCTACAGACATATGCACAAATATAACATACTCTCTTGGTTCTAAATGTTAGGACAGGGGTAGGCATAATCGTTGAGACTGAAACAATGGTCAGTCTAACGTGCCTCCTGTGTGGGCTTTACAAGGACACGTTATATGCAAACCCACCTCGTGAGAACAATTTCCTTACATGTTTTAAGGGATTTTTTGGCAATTTAATTCTGCTACAACTGAGGTTTAGTGGTATGCTGTTAACTTTTATGACCTAGAAACAGAACTTTACTACACTTGGCCACTACTTATAGTCAAAACAAATTATGGTGCTTCTTTGATCAATATTATTACAGTACAACATAAAGAAAGAAGAGGAAGATTTATATAGGTTCATGCCTCATTTCCATTTGTGTGGCCTCGATGGGTGAGGCATCAATGGTACATTCAGATTCAAACCCAGCAGGAGATTCTGGAACAGATGAAATGCTACACTGGCACTGGATTGCAAACCATAGGAGAACAGGGACTAGACTGTTGTAGTGTTTTTTGAAGTAACTTCAGTAATGAATGTACTCATAAAGATTACTTATAAGTTATCTAGCTGATACCCTCTTAAACATTTTAGCATACATTAACAGTGTTAACAGTGCATTAACAGTGTGCAATGTTCTAGTGGGTTACAAAGTTAGGATGTTTAGGCATATCCCCTGTGTGGTTTTGAGTGTTTGTGTATCATGGGATGGATGTTAAAAGGTCACTCGGAAGTGCATGAAGCCTCTTAATGTCCGTGTGGCCTCTCCATTTCAACAGCGAGCCTTTGTGGTAATGCCAGCAACAGCAAAAAGAGAGTAGAAGAGCATTTTTTCTCTTTTTTTCTTTTTCCGGCTCCCCTCCAAATGTTTGCTTAAAACTCAAGATGGGGAAAACTCAGAGGCCCATGACAAGAAGATATGTTTTAATGTAAGATGAATGCCCTAATAAAATCATTTGCTACCTGGAACAGAGCTACACTGCTACTCACCACACCTCTATGGCAAACACAAGTCCATACACACAAGTGCATGAAGTTTATTCATTTTCACAACACAGAACTTGAGCATGTACAACAAGCAATGGAGTACCACTTTTTCTTGTTGACATAAGGATATCGTAAAGTTCATATGATATGTATGTATACGTATCATAAAGTTTTGTTGATTTAAAAAACATATTAATGACATATTTCTGTACCTTTGAATGAATGATTACCAAGCAAATACAATCCTGAAACCTTTTAAGAAACTTATTGTTAATGTTACATTATTTACTAATATTCACAAATCCTGAAATGATTTTATGATTGGGTAATCTGTACTACAATATACTATACTATATTTTGGTTTTCAGATAATGGAACACTGTGGGCAGCAGTCAGAGGGTGAGATGCTGGGTCCTAGAGGAGGAGGTTTCAAGACAGTTCTGATACTGTGAATGTTCAATAGATAAACATTTAATCTTTTAATCCTCTGCTGCATTTAGGATTGATTGGTTATAGAGAATGTACGGAATTACAATAAAGTGGACATTTTGTGAGAATGGCTAGGAAAAGGGTTGTTAATAGCAGATGTTTTAACCAAATTTGTAAACAAATTTGTCCCCCCTGATTGATTGGAATGCAGCAGATTATAAAAAACTTAACGTTTATCTATTAAACATTTACAGTATCAGAACAGCAGTCAGAGGGTGAGGTACTGGGCCTTGGAGGAGGAGGTTTCAGGACAGTACTGTAAAACTGTCAAATAGATAGATATTTCATCTTTAAATCCTCTGCTGCATTCCAATTAATCATTGAGAATTCATTTTCAAATTGTATTAAATCATCTGCTATTAACAACCCTTTTCCTAGCCATTGTGACAAAATGTCCACTTTCTTGTATTTCCATGCATTATATATGACCAATCAGTCCAGACCATACCTATCACACATTTACCTATCATTTTGCATGTCATTTAGTTGCCCTATTCCACTAGGAATTGTCAGATCAGATTCTGCTCTTGCATGACAATTACTTAAGTATAATAAAGACTATGTAAATTCAGAATTTGTATCTTGACCATGGTAATTGCCAATATGAAGCAGCAGACTTAAGACTATACTATTTTGCCAGAATACTATTTTTACACGATTATTATTTTGCTTTAAGTCCCTATACTGTAAAACTATGTTTACTCAGCCTATGTTTTCTTTTCAGTTCTCTCTGACCAATGAGGGGATACAGAGTTTTTTCTAGCAGAAACCAAGAAGCATGCAACACTTACTTAACTACTGGAGCTAAAAATATATTCCTCCCTACAGAAAGGCTGAAATATACAACTATTCTCTGCAAAAAATGTAGAGCAACAGGGATTAGAACCACATCTCTTTCCTTCTTTCTTTACGTTTGAGGGTGGGGCAATGGGATTTGGAAGATTTGATTAATATATCATAGCTCCAAGGGTCCCTGTTTCTCCCCATGCACTGAGCCAGTTTTTTTTCATACCCTGGCCTTGTGAATAGCACATTTGTTTCACCAAGTTTGCCGTTTAACCGCTGGCTCCGATGTCTTGCACACACAATAACATACATATAGACACAAGAATACCCGCACACACTCTCATACTACCACAGATGACTAATAAACAATGACAAAATACCAAAAAAAATATTTGTTGTTGAGTTTAGGGTATCCATTTGCACTACGTGAGTACTGTGTGTATAAAGAATAACTACAAATAATCACTACAGCTATAGGGAAAGTTAAAAAAAGAACACTGGCACATATCACAGCTGCTGCAACACATTTTCCTTTTACTGGGAAAAAACGCTTTTAGTTCAATTTAGCAGAAGTGTGGTGAAGTGCCTAGAGATTACAGCATACAGGAATCTGCCTCATATCATATGAATTCTAAGAACCAGTGGAAAAATGACGGAAATTTGCCATCCTAATGGAACTATGAAGCTAACGCTGCCAGGCTAATGTGACTTATAAGACATAGAAGATTACTTATAAGAATAAATGGAGAGGTCTGTAATTTTTATCATAGGTACACTTCAACTGTGAAAGCAAAATCTAAATAAAATCCAGAAAATCACATTATCTGATTTTTTAAAAAATGATTTGCATTATATTGCATGAAATAAGTATTTGATCATAAACAGTAAGAATTATTGCTGGAATTTTCCAACCTTGTTTTTCCTTAAGAATGTTTCATATTCACTCTTTAGCTGTACTAATGGCACCTGTTTTGACTCGTTACCTGTATAAAAGACACCTGCCCACTCCCTCAATCAGTCACACTCCATCCTCCTCACCATGCCCAAGCCCAAAGGGCTAAGAACACCAGGGTCAAAATTGTAGACCTGCCCAAGGCTGGGGTGGGCTACAGGACAATAAGCAAGCAGCTTGGTAAAAAGGCAACAACTGTTGGTGCAATTATTAGAAAATGGAAAAAACACAAGATGACTGTCAATCTTCCTTGGTCTGGGGCTCCATGCAAAATCTCCCCTCGTGGCCTAAGGATGATTCTGAGAAAGGTCAGGAATTAGCCCAGAACTACACTGGAGGACCTGGGAGGGCCAAAAACTCTGACCTCTATCATTGTTAAAAAAAGTTTCTGTACCATATATTAAGTTCTGCTTTTCTATTGTATCAAAAACAAATTTTATGTAATACAACAGAAATGAATTATTAAAATAAAATATTAAATATTTAAATATTTAAATATAAAAAAATAAAATCATGGAATTTATTTTTCAATTCTGTCTCTCTCATTCTGTCTCTACCTACGATAAAAAAATTATAGACCTCTCCATTTTTAGTAGGAGGAGTAACTTGCAAAATCGGCAGTGTCAAATCAAATTTTTATTTGCCCCATTGTATATATTAGTGTATATACAAATAAATGAAAATAATCAGCCTGACAGGGGTCAAATTTCACAAAACACATGCCCAAACCATAGTAATGATTAAGTCTATGACGTCTTTATAAGATTATAGCATAGAATTTGAAATAAGTTCCAGCTGTGAATCAGAAGAAGCAAAATACCATCTTGGATGACTGACTAAATTGATGTGAATGTAAATGTAAATGTCTTTATCCCTTTACTTATATCTACATATACAACTCTGAAAATGAGAAACAATCTGCTTCCTTAGCATACACACTGGGCTACAAAACTCTGGAAAACTCACAAAGTGCCTGGAAAAATGAAAGAAAGCGATTCAATGTACTTTCCTCTTGTCAAAATGTCTGGTATGCTCTAGCCACAGACTCCAGCCTGATTGCTGAATCCACTGTAAACAGACAGACTTGCTCTCTTCCTACATTCAACAATGGAGTCAAAGCAACTCCACATCCCTCCAGAGCTCCAGAGATACTTAGCTGCAGCCAGACATGAATCTGACTCATGAATCCATTGATGTTTGTCTATGTAGAAGTTAGTGTATCTTTTCCTTTTTTAATTGCCAATAAATTACTAAAATAGCAATGTATGTGACAGATTAAATTACTAGACAATCTGAGCGCCCATAATCATCTGAAATCTAAATTGGTTTAGGGTCAAATGTCACATTTTCACTTTTAAAAAACAGACATTCAAACTACAAATTGGATTGCTAGCGGACTACATTGCTACGTACATTAAATCATAGTTATTTTGGTGGATTTGACATGCTTGGCTAGCATGAAATAGTCAATGATAATACAAAAATGTAAATCGAGACTCTAAAATCTATTTCCCTTAAACCTCAAACCAATGCAAGCTGGCTTACTTAATCTTGCGTAAACATAGGCTGTTCCAAACTGCATACTGCGTCATGTAATGTGTCAGGATATTAACAACACAATTGATGGTGCACTACTTTGACATACTATTTTGTTCAGCGGTTTAAAGTTTGGGACACAGCACCGTGGCTATTCTGTCGAATTTCAAGCACGTCTGTTGATTCTTCTGTCAAACAGTATAAACATAAACGCAGTTTGACACTTTTGGCTAAGATTATCCTGTGACTCTCTGCGAATATTAGAAATAAATAAGCCAGATCGTTAAAAGTTAAAATCCTGTATTTATAGGCTTTATGCATATTTATAGATTCAGTTCAAAATAATTGCTCAATGTACCCTAATACAAACCAAAGTTGTAGCTACTGCATTACGTTCTTTACAAAGCAGTATAATAGCTGTCTTCGACAAGCTGTGTCCTTATTGTTCTGGCTGTAGCCACAATGGGGTTCAACAGCAAAGAGCATAGTGTGATCCAAAGGCTGGTTTAGCAATACAATTAGAACATAGACACAGACCTGAAATGACACAGAGCCTTAAAACCACAAAGAGCTGAAAGATATTCGGCTATTGTTCTTTTGTATTCTGGTTAAACACATAAGCAAGACTCCAAGCTGACATACGGATCATTAGCCTGGCTTTGTCCATCAGTGTGCATTCTCTAAACTCTGAATTTATGTGAGATATTTTTTCGTACACAATGTCTTCAAGAAATGAACTCAGAAAGCAGGTCTCTTTCCGAGAACACAATTCAAAAAGCCAGTAAAACTATCTTAGCTCTTTGACTGCAAGCCATGAATAGATTTCATGCATTCGTTTATTAAAGCATGCCAAAAACTAGGTAGCTTGCCAAGTTACTACTCTTTCTACTTAGGCAACAATTAAGTCACTTGTTATTTAATATGTGCACATTTATGTCCTTTGCTATATGCTATAAAGCAACAAGGCACACAGCTGTAAAGTGCACTATATGTTTTAGATGCATTATACTGCCATGTCTCTAATCTTAAAACTATAATACTCCAAAGTCTTGAATGTATCTACTCAACGGACTTTCAAATATGGGATCATCCTGTAACAGTACAGATTGTTTTTTTTATTTTTGAGTAGCATCTGAAGAGCTGGAGTTCACCTGAGGTCCTTTTACACCTCCTTCCGAATCTCTGCTTACCATGTACACCATTTTGGTTTCCTTATATAAAATATTATAAAATCATTAAACCTCCCACTAACATAACGCTTTTCTCCCCACATACCTCCATGCCAGACAGAATGAGCCAAAAAGTAGGAACATTATTCTGCTAATACAGCCAAAAAAATCAACATCTGTATGACTAATTCAGGGTATGCAGCCTCAGAGTAAACGAATCCTCAAGGTTATTGGGTGAACTCTGTTAAGTTTGCTAAAAACATACTAATTAAATATATACGGTCAACACAGTGAGCTTCCAACCCTGTTTACAATTTCAATGAAAATGTCAGACAGATTTATTAGATAATGAAAAAAGATCAACTTACTTGGATTAACCTGGGACATAACTGTTCCGGATAAGTACAGTAGAAGCGTAAGGGGAAAGATCATCTTCCAAAGGTGGTTCATCTCAAATTGAGACCTGGACTTCATTCTGGAGAAGAGAGCACAAATGCTTAATATTAAGCAGGTAATAATCAAGTTTTGACTGTGTAAACAGAAGCTGCTTTATTATCAGGTGCTACACATTGATAAGCATTTGTGTGAAGTGTGAATGTCACACAAAAGGCGCAAAGCGCCAGAACACGAAAGTAGACTCAGATACGCAAGGAGCGCGAACGAGAAAAAATCGCGAGGAGCGCCGAAGCGCCAGAGGACGAGTGTGAGCTCTAAAACGAAGAAGCCAGACCGGGTGTGTCCTATTCAGAACAAACTCCCGGCTGAAGTGAGGCTAGGTAGGCGCAGACGACCAAAGAGCATGAGCTCTGACTGTGCGAGATGTGCACAGGTACGGAACGGGAAAACCTTCAAAGTGCCCAAAACAAACTAATTACCTCGGGGGTTATCCGCCCATACCCATATCTCTAGGGAACGGGGTAGGGCGCAAGGGCGCCGGTGGTCAGACACACGAACCGAACGGAGATGGAATCCCGTCTGAATGATGATGACCTG
>JAVSBV010000010.1:665407-679939 GCA_033117975.1 Parotocinclus spilosoma | reverse complement strand
AAGGGAAAACACAAAATTGTCTAGGTGACCCCAAACTTTTGAACGGTAGTGTATATATATATATATATATATATGTGTGTGTGTGTGTGTGTGTGTGTTTTATTGGCCTGATGTAAAATCAGATCAGAAAAATCAAAAATCAGAAAAATCAGACACTGTCCCCATGACTGCATTCATCTTAGGCAAAACTATTTAATTGGCCACCAAAATTGGACATATTTTCACTTAGAATATGTGTATAGAAGGTATGTGGCTCAAGTGAATATGAATAAGGTAATTTAAATGTAAGTCATTATTGTTTTTCATATGCACTGATATCCCCAGTGTTGAATTAACACCCACTGTCAATTAATAACTTCAGTGTTCATGTGAGTCTAGAAAGGCAGTAATTAACACTACAGGCATTCATTAAACAGTGAGTATTTTCTGGTGTGTCATTCAGAATTGGGAAAACTCATTATCAGTTTTAATGGTGTTTCATTATGCTAAAAAGGTAATGAAAATGGTGGGGTGCCAAACTCAACCAAAAAAATGAAAACAAATTATGTGGAAACACAGTGCGATGATTAATATTCAGGAATGTATTGTTAAAGCATTTGTGTAATATACTTATAAACATATGTGTGCATATGTATCTTTTTACAGATATTCATTATTATATTATTAACAGATATTTCAAGTTAATGTCCCAGTAGAATTTTGTAAAGTCAAGGTGCTTATGTTTGTTAGTCCCCATTACTCTGCTCTCTAATGGTCAGAATCCTTGCAGGACCACACCAAATCAGGTACTATTTTAATGATGAATCATTTTCAGCATTGCACCGACACTGACAGGGTGTGTTGGTCTGATAATTTTTTGCCAGTTACAGTAGTAACATTGTTGGCCAAATTTCATTGTATTTAACATACAATTACAATAAAACATTCATTCAAACATAGTCACAATACAATTAAATAGACAAAACAAAGTCTTCTAAAGCTTATATAACTTTCAAAAACTGTTATAAACAATCAAAGTACCCAGCATCAAGAAATAATTATTTAAGAAAACTACATCTCCTGTGATGGACTGGTGCCCTGTCCAGGGCTGATCTGGCTTTTTGCTTTGTGTTATGCCCAGGTAACATTGGTATAAAATATGTGGGTATGGGATTTATGTGAGTGTGCATGTTATAATTGTCTGCAATTTTCTGTGATGGCTAAAGTGTTTTTTTTTTACTTCTGCGGTTTAACAAACTCACCTAACACTAACACAAAATTCATGTTTAATTTTTTTATTTTTTATTTGCGGGTCCAGCAGATCTAATCCGTCAAATTTTTTTTTACGGCCAGTCAGTTGTATGTAACATTTTAATGTTAGTTTTTTTAAGAATTCAAAATACATAGAAATAATTTGATACAAATAATGTTTTAATTACTGTATTTAATAATATTGCATGTATTATTATTTAGTTGTTCATCCAAAATTCGCACAGTTTCAAAGTTCGCGGGGTCTAGGAAGGTAACCCACACAAATTCTGGGGTGGTACTGTAATAGTAAAGCAGTAAAATGTAAAAGTAAAGCAGTAAAATGTAGGATAAATATTGGATATTATTTCACTTCTCACTCTCCAGAAGATGCAACTGAATTCCCTAAACAATAGATCTGTCCTAGCTTATAATAATTATCCATGGCTCTGTCCTAAATATAGCCACTGAAAACTGGGGTCAGGTCTCCAGGTTTCTGTGCATCTAGGCCACAGGGGTTACCTTGATGGCAGTGGAGGCGATCTGGAGGTGGTGCAGTTTGCGCAGTGTGCTCTCTCGATCTATAAAATAAGAGGCAGCCAGCTGGTGGAGGGCCTCCAAAGTTACAGCGGTGCTGTTGGAATCCGTCAATTCCGCCGTCCGACTCAGCCTTCTCTTGTCTACAAAGATAGTTAAAGCCTCTTCACCTAAAACAGTGCAGATATTGAGGAGTAGGGCAGAGGGAGATATGGTTAATTATATTAATTAATTATATTTAAAACAGCAAAATGAAATAAATAGTTTTTTTTTCTGCCAATGCAATTCTGAGCATGTTAATAAAATGAGAATACTATTGAATAATAAAACCATCAGCCAAAACCAGCAAGCATAAAATTATGAGTAATTTAGGAAGGACTTTCTTAAATGTTATTTCCATCTAATGTACAATTAAAGCACAGCAATAAAACACTTTATTTTGTAAAATGCATGACAAAGAAATTGATCCAGTGCTACATCTAGGCTACTAATCGGAAGTTTATGAGTTTAAATCCTGCCTGGAGCAAGGCCCTTTGAAATGCATAATTACTATTTATAATGGATAATGGTATCTGCTAAATATACATATGTATAGTACTACAATGTATCTGACAATTATAGGAGACCTCACTTGAAAACAAAAGCTTCTATATTGTGAAACAGTTATACAAATCAATTTGGCTAAAAAAAAAAGGAACAAATGAATGCTGGTTTCAGTTGTCTGTTGTCTGTATTTTTGTAGTTCTAGTCACAGTCTGTTTCTCTAACACTTTATACCCTTTTCTCTGTTATTTAATGACTAAGAACCCCACCAAGACCACAACAGATCAGCTATTATTTGGGTGGTGGATCATTCTCAGCACTGCAGTGACATGTGTGGGATGGTTGCGTGTTAGTGTGTGTTGCAGTAGTGCATAAGTGGGTCAGAGACAGCAGTGCTGCTGGATTTTTAAACCGCCTCACCTCAGGACTGTCTGTCCGAATTGAAAATAATACACCAGCCAGAACTGTCCCAGTGAAATGATCCAGTCATATCAACTCAACACACACTAACACACTACCACTATTCCGTTTAATCAAATCATTTAAAAACCATAAGCCCCGTTGTGGCTGTCTGTTGCAGTGATTTTCTGACAGGCAATTATTGCTTTATTATACCATGTTGTATATCAGACATTTCATTTTAATACCTCCAAGTGTAGCCGATATCAGAAAGTGTGTTCCATATTTCCTGATTATGTTGTCTGTGATGGCACTAAGGGTGGGACGGCGACCTAGCTGCCTGATGGTCTGCATGAACTCTGGGTCGAGGGGCAAAGCAATGCCATTGTCTTCTCTTTCCAGAGCCAAGCTGTTCACCTTCCAGCGTCCGAACTCTCTGGTATAACACACACACACATACACACACACACACACACACACACACAGAATTAGAAAACGACCTTCAAATCAACTAAAGAGCTGTAACTGTGAAGCACTATAGTGACTGCTGTGTAACTGTTCTGTTCCTCACTCCACATGCTCTGAAGATCTTTCTCAAAATGGGTCTTTTTGTTGTGAAGCAAAAATCACAAAATGAAGGGCAGAAAAATCTTCACTCAGCATGCATTCGTGGGGTAACAGATTAAAACCAGACCTGCTGGTGGGAGGATGTGATGCCTGCATGACCCCAGTCTCTGCTGTTTGGATGTCTTTTGTGTTATTTGTGTAAGCATGTGTGTATTTTAAGCAGAAGTGCCATTATGCTTGAACTCTGGCTAAAGCAATTGTGCCAACCCCCACAACACTTTTGCACTCCCTTGCTGGTCTTGCTTAATTGTGAAATCTGGGATTTTCTTTTTTTTTTACTTTTTATGTGACTAGTAATAAACTAGTGTAAGGCTTTGCACTGCACAATGGGATAGATAAGTTATTTATACAGTGACATTAATGATGGGTGTAAGGGACAAGAGGGGTAGGATGTATGGTTTAATCAGAGCAGCAAATTATAATAGAATAACAAAGAGCTGGGATGCACTGGATGTGTCTGAATAATAGATGAACAGTGTTCAGAAGCAGGAAAGAATCTGGTCCAGACTGGACATTTGTAATGAAGGCTACTTGCTGATATCCTTAATGATTTTAGAAAACGGTGTATCATTTGTTAGCAGGGGTGGGTGGTAAAGTCAAAAGTAAATGTTTACTGTATATGTACTGCATGGGTATTTTCATGCATTTTTAAATACAAAACTAAACCCACATTTTAGAAACTGTATCAGTGCTGGGACTCATCTGCATAATGTGCATCTACATAATGAAGAGCAATGATTACTACTGTGGCAGGCACAGCCGGCCTGAGGTGAGAGAAAAATAGAGAGAGATGATCGACATTGTGTCAGAACAAACAGTGATGATGGACAGTTGTGAATGGTGCTAGAGGCAAATCCAGCATTGAGCTTTTGGAGCAGGTACACAGCAGGAAGGGGCTTACTGAAAAACTACCTGCCAGGCTTCCCTACTGAGAGTTGTGGCAGCACAAAGTCAACAGAAGAACATGCTCCAGTGGAACAAGGAGGCCAAAGAAAAACCAACACTGTCACTCACAAGAAGCCACAGAGACCATTTCCATTGCAGGCTGACAACATGGCATTTTTGAAAAATGAGTTACCTGTGGAAATGTGACAGGTTTTTTTCTGTTTAGATCCTCTTTACTGACAGACATTTCAATTATGCGGTACAGTCTGGTTACAAAAATGAAATGTCACACAAATAATATACTTTCTGTGTTACCCTATGCTTTGGCTCACTGTAGCTCTGTAGCTTGGGACAAAAGATTGTTTCTTGTTATATTACTTATTTTATAGTTTTCTGCTCTGTTATAACCTTAGACTTACCTTGAGTATAGAATTGCCTCTGACAACTGTGACCTCCTGCTAGTTGACATGTGCTGGGAAATATGACAATAAATCTCAAATGTGCCTTAATAAACATGTTTGAAGTGTTTATAATTTAGACTCATAATAAGCATTCATGGACTGCATTTCTTAAAACACTCATTTGTGCGCATGTCCTCCGTGTGGGTTTACCCTGGGTTGGCCCTGATCTAAGTGTGTGTGTGTGTATATATATATATATATACTGCCTTGTGGTTTTGATGTGACTTTGTTAAATGGCCTTTAATGCTGAGAAGTGACATTAATTAAACAAACATGCAAAACTATTTTGTAAATATTTATCCACTTCACAAAATATGAATAAATTAATTCAATATAAATGTATTCAATATAAATCTTAATGTTACCTATATTTAGCAAAATATCCTGAGCCTAATGACACAGTCCACTTGCTAATAGCACATGCTATTAAGGGGAAACCAGAGGATGGGCCGTGTATTAAATCATGAGGTTAACAGGTAGTTTACAGATTAGTGCTCCAGCTATCATAGCCTGTCTAACACAGGTTTGGTCTAGCTCATGTTCATGTTCTGCTATACAGTGTCACTTTGTTGGCCAGCAGCAAAGCCAATGTCACTCTTGCTGACAATGCACAGCTAACAGTGTACAAGTTCTTCAAACGTCCATCTGCCTTCACTAAAATGCTGGTGACTGACTACTGTGACTTTCCATGTGGTTTTATTGTGTGCAATGACTATGAAGTTTTAAACAATCATATTATTCAACAGGAATGGAACAAGGTAAATAAAGGATTTAAACAAGACAAAATGAATAACTTTAATAACACCAATGTAAGCTCCCAGAGGATCACTGATGGCATATATGGCATCTTGGATGCTATGAAGTACCAGGTGATTTTAAATCTGGCTTCCTTTTCCAAATAGCTATAACTAGGTCATGGTTGGGCCTTTCAGAAGGGCAACTGTCCACAAATACTTTCAAATCTCAAAAGAGGTAAATGAGCACAAAATTATGGGATGGTCATGTCATAACAGAAATAACATTAACAGCATATATGATTGTATCAAAAATATTATTCTGCAATAAAATCAGCCAAACTACACTTTATAGACACTTAATAAGAGACACTCACCTAGTACCAAGAATACATTTCCTATACCAATACTCTACCTTCACTAGTCTGAACTTCTGACACTGGCAGAAAGGTTTAATTGATTTATGCTGCTTGCACCAAATTTTGAATTCATCTGGCCAGGTGATGTTTTTCCATTGCTCACTGACAAAATATTTGTGTGTTTTTGCTCTCTGGATTTTTGACCTTCCCTTTGATAGCAATGCCACTCAAACTGGCTGTCTGCTCTTATAATCCACCCATGCTATGGAACAACAAGGTATGCATTTATGTAATATGGTAAATGGTACTTGGAACTCCAGTGTTGTATACTGCTCCTCTGACCCCATTTTGTCAACAAGTTGTTCATTTTCACATCTTCCTATTTTGCTGGATGTTTTGCCTTGATTACTTAATTTTATTATGATGCTGATATTCAAGAAAACCCACAAGGTTGGTTATTTTTGAGATATTGGCCCCATACAGTATAGTCTAGCACTGGTGACCATGCCTCATTTAAAGACACACAAATCATACTCCAACCACCCATTCTAATATGGATTCACACTGAAATATATCCACAAAAAAATTGATCGCTTAATTTTATGCTGCATTCCGGGGCCATGTCTAATTCAAAAACAGTGCTAATCATTAAAGGGCAGATGTAACTAATAAAATACCTCCAATTGATAGCACTTATAGTCCAACTTATAAAAAGCTTGCTTGAGAGGGTGTGTGTGGTGACTTCTTTATGGTCCAAGCCTTTACTCCCTAATCTTTAATTTATTCGTTTTCATACCCACATAATTCAATTCGGGGTTTCAAGGATTTAGCCAGGGCACCGGTGCATTTTAGAAAACTTTTATTACCCTGAAGAAATTGTAAAAGAAACACTTAAATTACACATTGACGAAGTCTGTGGATCACACTGTGAACTGTGAGGCGACACTGCTAACAATGACAGCTCTGTGCTGCCCACTTCCTAATTATTTCATTTCTACCTGGCACAGCACAATCTAAGGTAGTCCCGAACACCTGTGAGCATCTAAGACCCTGACAGAAATGCAATAGTTTAGTCTGGCAGGTTATCAGTAAATGCAGCAGGTTATAGGTTTCTTTTTTTTCTTCTTTTTTTGTCATGAACCCACAACCCATGTCCCTGCTGTGGTGGGTTAGCATATTACACTGCAAGTCCAAAGGCATAGTGGAAACTTGGTGGAGGAGGAATAATATAAATTTCTCATGTTGGACTGGGACACTTAATTCAAGTTAAGGGAAATATTATGTGAAATATCATCTTACAGTGTACAGTTTTAATGAGCATGGCCTGATTTTCTTTTGTCCTTATCTGAAGCAGTTGTATCAGAAGCAGATGCAAGAAAACATGCTTGATTTGATTTAAAAAGGTAGCAATGTATAAATATAAATATATATTTTTTCAACAAATATTCAGCAATAAATATTTTAGGGAAGGGAAAACTGGAAACAACCCTAGCAAAAGAGTCAGTCCATTGCAGATGTACAATCTTTCTCTCTCTTTCTCTCTGGAACAGCACTAACCATAGAGCCAATATTGTTAATTTACAGTTAAAAAGTTATCAGATTATATCAGACTATATTGTAAATATATGTAATGCTTAATCATTTGTGGCATAACATTAGATCAATATTGTCTCTTAAGGTCACACTCAGACAACCATGTTTAATTGTTCTGCTGGTTACATCTAACCTCACTTACGTTACATAAGCCACACATTTTTTTAATTTATAAGCTTATCATGTTGAACTGAGAGTCATTTGAGATACTTGAAAACTGGGAAAAAGCTTATTTATGTTTCAGCCAGCAGTTCATCATGTCTAAATTTAAAAAATGAAAATAACAGTGTAACAAGAAGACTTATGATAAAGCAGGACCTATATAGTCATCTGAGGTTTTAATTTTTGTTTATTTACACTGAAAATCACATTGCTTAATGTATGTTTTGTAATGGTGACTAAAATAAAAACTGTATTCTCTTTACAAAACCATGTCACACTATTACAACTACAGAATTTTTTATTCAACAAGCTAAAGGAACTTTTATGCTCTCTGTATTGCTGCATATGAACATATGTGATTTTCCAGTATAATCCCACCCATTCTAAGGATTTGGAAGGGAGGTGATTATGCTAAACATTTCAAAACCTAAACCTTCTCCTGAAAGCACTCTGACTTAATATGATATAAGGTACCTTCTTTGTTTGGTGGAATATTCACTCACTACATTTTGGAATCAGAAAGTGTGTCTGTTCACCTGTCATCTGCTTTGTAAATCGGATTAAAAGAACATCAACATTAAAAGGACACGTAACACATGGGTTTAGGTACTGATGATGCCTTACAGACGTCACATGCAGGGACAACTGGCTGTTTTTGAAAGAAGAGAGGCCTGCTGGTGAATCATCCATGGCAGCTTCAAAAATTATCACTCATTTACATGCTTCCTCACTGGAATTATTTCATTCTTCACTAAACAATTCTCTTTTTATCTTCAGCATGTCACTCACACTCCTCCTTATCACTTTTTCATTGTGGATATCCTTCATCTGCCAGCACAACAGTTGTCACCCATTTTTAGGCTTATTCTTAGAATCTGACCCATTTTGTCACCCCCACAGTACATTATACATCAGTGTTAAAACTGTTTGTAAATGAACCATCTTGTTGTGTTTCAATCAGAGTTTCAGCGTTCCATGGTGTTCGCAGACAGATGTGATCAACTGAAAACCCTTAAAAAAATGATTAAGATTGTTACGAGCAGTGGTGGTGTTTTTAACAGGACCCATGTATGGATGCCAAAGCGTCAGTCGGGGCTAAGGTGCAGAAAGAACAGTTTTGGGCTGTCACTTTAATGGCGAGGCACGGAGGTAGTCCACACGCCAGGGAGCGAAAGTGCATGCAATAATAAAAAAAAAAGACCGGGATACGTCTCGTAGCGTGCGTCTTTACCCGGTGGTTACTCTAGTCGAGGCACACCTCGAGCCAGCCACGACTAGAGTCCGACTCAATAGAGCGCAAGAGCGCCAGACAGTGTACTTCTAACACAAAGACCGGGTTGCTGCTGTAATGAGTGGAAAAGGACGCCGCAGCGCCAGAGGGCGAGCGTGAGCTCTAACTCACACGCAGCGCGAGAGGGCGAAAAAATCGTGGAAGTGGCTAAAGCGCAAAAAGCGAGCATATAAGCTCAGGGTGTGCTTATAGCACGAGTGTGAATAACACACGAAAGGCGCAAAGCGCTAGAACACGAAAATAAACTCAACTCAACTCGCCAGAGGGTGAGCGTGAGTTCTAAAATGAAGTCAGATCGGGAGTGTCCTATTCAGAACAAACTCCCGGCTGAAGTGAGGCTAGATGGGGACCAACAAATGAATAGCGTTTAATTCTAAACGGGAAAACCCTCAAAGTGCCCCTAACAAACTAAGTACCTCGGGGGTTACCCGCCCATACCAGTCCTTCGGCCCTAATTAGCCCCCGGACTTTACTACTAACTCTAGGGAACGCGATAGGGCGCAAGGGCGCCAGTGATCAGGCTCGCAAACCAAACGGAGATGGAATCCCGTCTGAATGATTGTGACCTGGCCCCGAACAGCGCCAAGAACCACTCCTTTATAGGACACGAAGCAGCTGTTCGGGATGTGGACATAATTACGATAGTGGATATTAAGCTGTCCCACCGATGGCTCCGTAATGGCGACCGGCGAGGACGGCTGAACGCACTGGGGAAATGGTCATTAAATGTACACTCAGGGTCTCATATTAATAGAAAAAAACAGAAATGTAGAATTTTTGTAAATTTCTTAAAAAAGTAAGTATTCAGAACCTTTGCTGTGACACTCGTATTTAACTTATAACATATTTAATTTAAGCTGTCCATTTATTCTTATCCTTTTTGAGATGGTTCTACCATGGGAGAAAGTTTCACAAAGTCAACTATAACTGCAGTCCTTCACCAGTGGCCTGACGGAAGCCTCTCCTCAGTGCAAGACATATGAAAAGCTGCATAGAGTTTGCCAAAAAACACATGAAAGACTCCCAGACTATGAGAAATAAGATTCTCTGGTATGATGACACGAAGATTGAACTTTTTGGCGTTAATTCTAAACGACGTGTGGAGAAAACCAGGCAATCTCAACAGTGAAACATGGTGGAGGCAGCATCATGCTATGGGGGGTGTTTTTTAGCTGAAGGGACAGGACAACTAGTTGCAGTTGAAGGAAAGATGAATGCGGCCAAGTACAGACATATCCTGAAAGAAAGAAAACCTCTTCCACAGTTAAAATAACAAAGGAGTGGCTTCAGAACGACTCGGTGACCATTCTTGACTGGCCCAGCCAGAGCCCTGACCTAAACCCAATTGAGCATCTCTGGAGAGACCTAAACATGGCCGTATACCAATGTTCACCATCCAACCTGATGGAACTGGAGAGGATGTACAAGGAAGAATGGCAGAGAATCCCCAAATCAAGGTGTGAAAAAGTTGTTGCATCATTCCCAAGAAGACTCGTGACTGTACCAGCTCAAAAGGCTTCTACTAAATACCGAGCAAAGGGTCTGAATACTTATGACCATGTGATATTCCAGTTTTTCTTTTTTTAACAAATTTGCAAAAAATTCTGGATGTTGCGGCCATAAACAGCCAATCAGCCTGGCCACCTTAACAGCAGGAATGTGATAGGTCCTTCATTGGTGTGCACAGTGTTTTCAGATAGCGGCTTTGTCACTGCTTTTACAGCATTTAACAGACGCCCTTATCCAGAACGACTTGCAATTAATACGGTCTTACAATCCAAGCAATTGTGGGTTAAGGGCCTTGCTCAGGGACCCAACTGTGGCAAAGGTGGGATTTGAATCCTGGACCTCCTGGTCCATAGTCCAGTACCTTAACCACTGGGCTACCACAATCCCACTAGATTTAGTGACTTTTTAAATCACTGATCCCTTTTTTTAAGTGACTAGCAACATATTTGCTGACTTTTTCTAAAAGCCTTAGACAAAAAGAAGCAACACAGGTTTCTTGTGACAAAAACCCCTTTATATGTACAGTAGAATAATAATACTATGCCACACGGTCTGCTCAGCCTGCATCTCGATCAATGACCTGTTTTCCAACATGTAGCATAGTTATTAGCAGGCACAAACCTATGTTTACTTAACCCATTAACTGCCACATTTTCTTACTTTATTTTTATCCGCCTACATCCCATCACATTCCATCAGTTGGTTGAGTTAAAGCACCCGATCCCCTAATGGGTTCATGTAGGTTAACTTCTCTTGTTTTCATTCTATCCAACCCTTCTGCCTGTTCTGCCCTTAGTACAAAAAGTGACTGCTACCTCTTCCAAGTACCTTATTAGTTAACAATGTATAAATAAATTCTAAACTACCATGACTACAATAATTACAAATCAGGAAAAGGTGACCAGCTGAACAATATACTCAGTATAAACATACTCCCCAGGCTATGTTCAGAGCTGTGAACGTGATTCACTTCCTGTCATTGCTTTATGACACATTAACAATGGAACAGGATGGGCGGGGCACTGGGTATGCTAGTGCTGTTCTATCAGACGTTAAATACATTTCCCCAAATTAATTGAAGCAGTAAGCTTGAACAATATTCTGTTGTATCTAAAGGTACAGGGTGAGTGATTGATGGCACGATGTCTGCAGAGCTTGCGTAATAACGGGTTGTCTGGTTTTGGCCCCCCATCTTTCTTATTTTGACTGCTGTAGCGTGTACAATTGCAAGTTTTATTTGGTACTAACATGGTAAGAGCTGAATGAACACACTTCCTGCTGCATTACAGAAATAAGTTATAATGGCATGCTAGGTAAGTTGACACAATTCAAAGGTGCGTTTCTACATTTTTTTTTTAAGTACCAGCTACAAAGTATGGGGTGGGAAAAATGAGGGGATATTACAAGATCGATATGAAGAGGATCCCACAAGAACTGCTGGATAATCTGATCCTGTTTATGCCCCATCACTGTCAGTGTGTTTGGGCAGTCTTGGGTGACCATACACCCTACTGAACAGTTCATGTGGGATACTCTCATCCAGTTTAACATGATTCTGTTCACCCTCATAATTATATCACTTGCTACTCAATCACCATAACTGAGTTTGCATCTCATTTGCTTAATCAAACAACGTTTTGACTTCATTTGCTTTTCTGTTGATCTTGTTTAATAAAATCAAATCAAATGCTTTTCTAAAATCGCTTCGTATTGATTTTGAAATGTCCCCTCATGTTTCTGAGCAGTCTAATCACTATGGAGGTACAAGCAGGCTTGCTGATTTCTGCAAACTGAAATAAGTCCTGCCTTTTAACTCCTCCCCTTTCCCTGCATCCTGACATCAATGTTTTCTCTTCTGCTTAGGAGATCTGTCGAAATAGCATGGTCTCTAAAAATCAGGGCGTGGCTCAAATGGACTATAGTAAAAGCAGTTTTTATGTAGTTGTATTTTTTTTTTAACCTAAAATACGAAATGTAGGCAGCTATAATCGTCAAGTCAACACCATTAGCTTTATAAGAACGGCTCTAGTGTCTTTAACTGTTACAGTCGAGATGACTTTAAGCATGAACGTGTATGTGCTCTATGTGAAGGTGAGGTTTTTTTTTTAGTTTTGTTTTTGCCAACCCTTCCCGGCAGCCAGATCCTGTTCAGCAGACACATGCTCTTCCCAATCATTCATCAGGGTGGATAAGTGTGTATGTGTGGCATGAAAAAGGCCAGCGTTAGACTTTAATTAAGGAAATAGTTTGGCTGCCCTGCTGTTGGGGGTGGGATGCTTAATGGTGTGGGGGAAGGAGTGGCTGTAGTGCGGTGAAGGAAACATCCTAGGAACGGCTCATTTCTTCCATCAGATACACCAAGGAAGAATGCAGTCACTGTTTAGTCATTTTAATGCCATCATGATTTCGTTACCCTACTTTTTTTTTTTACAACAAACCGTTGTTTTAGCGATGATGGAACTGCTCTGATTATGACTTGTTATAGTAGAGAAGCAAACAATTTCTATCTCTGAATTAGCACACAAGCATGTCTGATGGCTATTTTTTTTTAAAGTGGACAGACCCAATTTCCTAATTACACTTATAATGAGGACTGCCTTTAAATATTTGTGATTGTGTTACCAAGGCTATTGAAATTACAGAAGTAATGAGTTCTTAAGAGTTATAATCCAACCATCCATTATCTTCCGCTTAATCCACACAGGGTCACAGGCCAGCCGATGCCCACCTGGCAACCTGGGCGCAAGGGTAGGAACAACCCAATGGGGGGGGGCAATCGTAGGGCATACAGACATGCACACAGTCACACACTAATGGCTACTTTAGATACACCAATGAACCTAACATGCATGTCTTTGGGCTGTTTGAGGAAGCTGGAGAACACAGAGTAAACCCACACAGACACAGGGAGGACATGTACACCCCACACAGAAAGGATCCATCCGTAAGAGTTATAATAGAAAATCAAAATGATTTAATCTTGTTCACGTCTGAATGACAGAAAACCAGTACCAGTGAATGCCTGCTGACCGAGAGACTTATTGAAAGGCAGAAAACATTTGTTGTCGGTTAAGTGTTTCAGGTTTTGTGAAGATACAGAGATAACACTCTATTGTGTAACACTGAATGCTTTTATATTTTGTTTTAATTAATTATACTGTTTCAAATAAAACACTGTGTAAAATATCTAAACTACACTGCTCACAAAAATTAGGGGATATTTGAATATGTTAACAGTGCATACTTGTTTTTAAGAAAAAAATCTATTTTAGACAGGTTTAGTGCTATTTTCTTTGTTCTGTCGTCTTTTTTTTTTAATTATTTTTTTTTTTTAATAGAGCAGTAGTGTTTAAGACGTTGCTAATGGAAGGATTGCTTTTCTGGAAATGCTCCATTTCCATATCAGAGTTGAGAATCAGGACTAGTCATCCTGCTACTTGATGTTCAACCCAAACATAGCTAGGGGCTACATATTTCCGTCAGCTGGTTTAAACACGTTTCTGTCAGACTTGCTTAAACATGACACCAAGTAATTCACTCAAATCATTTTATTTCAGCTCAGGGCATGTTGCATGGATATAGCACAGTTATTACATGATGTCACAAGTCTATCCTCTGTCCCCAGCCCATCTCTTGTTCAACCCTTTCATTATGATTTTCTTATTTCTTTCTAAAACACCAAGTTTCCTATCCTAAGCCTGCACAGATACTATTCTCTATCTCGTTCTTGGATGTTTGTAAATGATCTAGCACTGTGTGGGCCACAGGGCACCGGTGTAAGAAATTTTACCAAAGTTTTTGATATTTTAAAAGATGGATGAGCGTGTTATGCATTGGTGTTGGTTATCTAAACACTGAGCCATGGAATTCTTTTTAACCTCATCTGTTATTGCAACCAATAATATGTACTGTCTGTGTCTGGGTGATATTATATATCTGATAACGACTAGTTTTGTAGTAGTAACATTTATTCAGCTGGATGTGTGCATGAGTGCGCTGCCCGATAAGCATCTTTGTATCTCTATTTTTTTTGTTACATAATTAGAAGTGTAATGTTGTGTCCAGTGGTAAAAGAGGGAGCTATACAGTGGTGTGAAAAGGTGTTTGCCCCCCTTCCTCATTTCCTGTTTTTTTTGCATGTTTGTCACACTTAAGTGTTTCGGAACATCAAACCAATTTAAATAGTAGTCAAAGACAACACAAGT
>JAVSBV010000010.1:645043-656760 GCA_033117975.1 Parotocinclus spilosoma | reverse complement strand
ACAGGAGTAACTATATACATGGGGTGTGCAGTGAATTAAGCATTTTTTTAGCAGTATATATACATATGTACTGCATATGTTTTTTTTCATTAAATCTGGGCAAATTTATTCAAGCTGACAAAGGATACAGTAACTTGAACAACTATTCTACAATTGTGGTGTAAAGAACAACTCTATGCACATGTTGAACAACAAGGTGGATGGGATACGACAATAGAAAAATAATTATTTACACTCTGCCAAGAACACAAAGCTAAAGCTATGGTCACTGACTTGCCAGAATTATATTAGTAAGACAGTTGCTGACCATGTGCATCCCTTTATTGCCTTTTAATGTATATTTGTAGCATGCTGGTGCACTCCCAGAAATTTTTTATTTTATAGTAAAATTTTATAGTAAAATTGCTTGACAGTTTTAGTGTGAACTTTGTGTACAGTTTGACCATACAGTTCACAGTTGATGTATTTCAGTATGAATTTTTGATGGTAATTTGGCCAATTCAAGCTATCATAATTCATAGTACAACTGTAAACTTGGCTGATTATGAACTGCCCATAAATTATTTCACAGTTTTACTATGTATTTTGATGGCAATAATTTGATGATTTGGCCAATTCATGGTTCTGCTGTCAAACTTCAGTTGTTTTTTTTCCATGGGCTGTCACAATGCATAAATCATCTCAGTCCAGCTTCATGGACATGACTAAGTTCAGTGTTCCTCAGTAGCCGTCCAATTCAGTGGATCCGAATCCAACAGAGCACCTTTGAGTAGTGCATTTGAAACAAATGCAGGTATTGTGTGATGCAAATATTTCAGCTGACATGATTCACATATGTTTTTTTTTCTTCTTTTTTTCTAAATCTTGTTGTGGCATTGCCTTTAGAGCAAAGGAATGACCCAGTATTAGTATAGTGTTCTAACTATAGTGCTGGAATGAGTGTATATACTATACATGCAGCCTCAATGGTATATATAGACAATGTATATAAATACATAAAAAATGGTGTTAGATGAAATTAATGGAATTGTTGGCATGTGCGTTTTCTCCAAATACTGAATATACACATTCATTTAGGGAGTTGTTAAATTTTAAATGAAACATTGTGTGTGAAGGTAGTAATGTTGTGTTAATGTGATTGATATTGGTGCAAAACTATTTTGAAGTTTATTGGGGGAAAATGTACAACTTAAAAGGAGGCTCTAGTACTGTTAGACTACCTCTAGCCTGAATACATGAGATACAGTTGGGAATGGTGGAACCACTAGTTCTGTATATTATCATGTGTCACATTTGCCCATGCTGCAGTTGGGCCTGTAGCTTCTTATTAATCACGGGAGCAGTGAGGGCAGCGTGCTGCTTTACAGCAAAGGCAGGGTTTAAGCACTTACCCCAAGACCTCCATACATGAACCCAACCATTGTCAGATCACAAACAGAACCAAGATTTGTCCCTAAAATATGATAAGGTTCCAGTTTATCGTACATGACACCATTGTAAACGAAGGCAACGGAGGATGACTGACAAAAGGCAGGACAAAAGGCAGGTACTGGGTTGTGCAAAATTTCTGGATGGTGGACAACAAGACTGGGAGCTGCTTGTGCTTGGCACCAGATCAAATGATCCTCTTTACTGATGGTCTGTCTTCCCTGGCTTGATCCTTGTGTGCCCTCATGGAAGTACTGCTCCCAACAGCTAGGTCAGAAGTTAAATCTTTTAAAGTGAAATGTGAAACTGAAGGGCTGTCCATTACCATTGGTCCATCGTTACCATTATATCGAAATTATATTCTACTAAAACCAAAATATTAAAACGTATGTTTTACGAGATGTGGTGTTTTTTATTTAGGACCCAGGTATGCGGGATAAGCATATCCCACGACATATAATAAGAATGAGAAAATAATATAGAGCAACTGTAAAGGGATGAAGAGCGGAGCGTAAGGCTCTTAACACAAAAAACCAAAAGGATATAGGGGCGTGGCGAGGTTGCTTCCCGAATGGGCGCCAGTCGAGGCAGACGTGCAGAAAGCACGGTTTTGGGACGTCTCTTAAATGGTGAGGCAGGGAGGTAGTACAAACGCCAGGGAGCAAGCATGAGCTCGAATGTGCATGCAAATAAATGAAAGCCATGCCGGGACACGTCTTATAGAGTGCGTGTTTACCCGGTGGCTACTCTAGATGGGGCATATCTCGAGTCAGCAGCTGACTAGTGTCAGACTCAAGAGAGTGCAAAAGCGCCAGAGCGCCGGGATGCCATATCGGGACGCGTATGCTTCTAACGCAGTACTGGGTGGCTGCTCTAAAGAGTGCAGAGGACGCCGATGCTCAAGAGGGCGAGCCTGAAATAAGCCAGACCGGGGCAAAGCCAGACCGGTGCGAAGGAAGAACACCCCGACTGGAGTGAGGCTAGGTAGGTGCCAACAACGAAAGAGCACAAGCTCAGAACGTATGAGAAGCGCACGAGTACGGCACGGGAAAGCCCTCAAAGTGCCCCTAACAAACTAAATACCTCGGGGATTACCCGCCCATACACGTCCATCGGCCCTAAAAAGCCCCCAGACGTTACCACTATCTCTAGGGAACGTGGAAGGGCACTGGTGGTCAGACGTGTGAACCAAACGGAGATGGAATCCTGATGGAATAACGATGACCTGGCCCCGAACAGGAGCTATCAGGACATAATTACGATAAATGGATATAAGGCCACCTCACCGATAGCTTTGTAATGGCAACCGGCGAGGACGGCCTAACGCTTAACATAAGGATATGAAACATCATGGCATACTGTTAAGAGATGTGGTGGTTTTTATTATTTCCCCATTCTTATTATACGTTGTGCGATACGCTTATCCCGCATACCTGGCTCCTAATAAAAACCACCACATCTCATCACAGTATGCAATGATGTTTCATATCCTTTTATTAAACTAGGAATCACTAATGCAATATCATGACTCGTTCTAAAATAACTGGATTGCATTGCACTGTATTATTTGTAATTTGCTGTGCACATTTTGCCATGACTGTTTGATTGTTACAGAATATAACCCCATATTAGTATTTCTTACATTTACCCTGACTTTTTTTATTGCAGCCAATATGAATCTGAGATATTTTATGTTTCGCCTGGCCATTTTAATTTAATTTGTTAAACATTAATTCCTGCATTTAATTATATGATTTCATAGTCTTGTAGAGGCATTGGATTTGAAGTTGTTTTTGCTGTAATCCAGGCTAATTTATTAATCAAGTAATTAAGACTTGTTTTCACAAAATCCACAAGAATGAGTGGCATCACCAAGAATAACATTTGTTCTCACAGAACTTGTATATTACCTGCTAGCCCCCAATGCAGAGAAGACCCAGTAAAAGCAGAAGACAAAAATTATGTGTCGGATTAAAAATCAATATACTTGTTTGAGATTATTAATGCATTTATGTATGATTAAAATATTTACATGTGAAAAATTAAGCATAATAATTCAGTGGCACGGTGTTGCAGTGGTAAGCACTATTGCTTCACAGCTCAGAGATCCCTGGTTCATTCCTGACCCTGGGCTCCATCTGTGTGGAGTTTGCAAGCCCTACAATGTTTGCATGTCCTGCCTTGTGCCCTGTGCTGCTAGTTAAGCACTAGCCTTCCCACAACCCTGACTGGGAACAAGCAAATAACGGAATGAATAAATAATAATAATTTAAAGTGTTAAATATAATGCAGTATCACAGTGCTAGAGTAGTCACATCAATCAGCACCCAAATCAATCCAAAACCCAAATGTTAAAGAGTCCATGAGTTTGTTGTTGTAAAGCAATGTTCACTTGCAATCCACTCAGTTCCTCAGATATACAGTGCTGCTTGAAATGTTGTGAATTTTCCATTTTTCACTATAAATTGCAAAGCTCTCTAAGTGCAAGGTGACAGCACTTGTCAGCTTAGCCAGCACTCTTCCAGACACAATGAGAAAAATCAGCAGCAATTCCCCAGTGAAAATCTTTTTGCTAACACTCTGTGCTCTCTAAATATAAGGCTCTGTACACAATTATACAGTAGCAAGGTTTTTGATGAGGCTAGGACGAGGGATAGTGTACCCTTATCCAGTATTATTAAGCTTAACACTACATTTAAAAGAAAATTACTTCCATTTAGTCACGTCTCTTTAATGAGGTTGGGAACTGATGTTGGATGATAAGGCCAGTCAGTGCTCCAGTTCATCAAAATGTTTGGTGACTTTGAGCTATGGGCTCTGTACAGCCCAGTCAAGTTCTTCATTACCCAACCTGTCAGAACATTTATTTATGGACCTCACATTTTGCGCAGTGGCATGATGAAATGTAAAGGTGCTTCCCAAACTGTGGCCATAATTTTGCCATTTTGTTTTGTATTATTTATACGTACCTTTACTGAACTAAGGGCCCAGCCAGAACAATCAAAGGTAGCCATAGAAAATAATTAATCTACAACCAAACTAAATATATTTCTTCAGACATCCACCAAACAATAATTTGTCCTCTAGGCTGCTGTATGATGAAATATACAGTATATAATTTGAAGGTGAAATTAGTGCAACCAATAGGATGACAGGTAATTAGTAATTGTAGTTTATATTAATATTGAATATATTTCAAAATGTAAAAACCATTCACCTCAAACATGCCACCACCTGAGATCAAAATTACAATACACACAAAATACCACGTTGTTTATAGATACAGTGTAGTGTACTATACTGTTACCATCCTGATAGCAGCATGCCAGTTTGTTTTTTAATTAAATGTATTTTTTTTACATTAGTTTCCCACACATACGTTCCTTACTTTATTTATGGTAATCCACGAAAGGATCACAAAACATTCAGAAGTGTCTGAGACCCTGCAGGTGTACAATACAGATACAACCATTCAACCATTCAGAAGGAACCCTACATCAAAAGGCAAGGCAGCATATTAAACAGAGAGACACTTTCATTATTTCCTGACAGAACAGCCTTCAAATACGCTTTTGTCCCATCTGTACACGTTTTGTGAATCTCTAGCTATTTTATTTTTCAAAACTCTAAACACAAAACCACAACCCCAAAATGCAAAACTCTATAAATCTCTAGCAAAAGTAAATTTCATATTCAAAAGTTTTATTCCGTTCCTTTTTTGTATCTAAAGTCACATGCCAACATATATATAACTTTCTACCAACCAACAACACACTGCTGTTGTCAACACAAAACACCAGAATGAATATTGTATCAATAACTTCTTGTTAGATTGTCTCTTATGCAGTATTATCTGAAATTGAATCTTTTTTGCAGGTTGTAAAAGATACTAATTTCCACACTAGTAATGCTAGACTAATATTGATATACTTTATATATAAACACACAGTAATTTACGATGTATAGTAATCAGTTAACCTAAAGCATATGTTTGCACTGTGGAAGAAAACCAGAGAACCTGAAGTAAACCCACCCTGACACGCAGAAGACATGCACATAGGTGGAGGTCAGGCGGAACCACAGACACTGGGGGTGTGACGTAATCATGCTAATCGCTACACCACCATGACAACCACAATAAGGTGCTATGAAAATGTTTTAAGCAAGCCTGGGCATTTAATACTGTGATGTTTTTGACAATATAATCATTAACAAAATTTAACAAATGTGCTGTGTTCAAATGGTTTAATAAAGCAGAAATCTTATTAATGTTGCAGCAACATTAACACAATGCTACATAGCACAAAACTACATTACGCTGATTTACGACAAAAGGTTAAAGAGTACAAAAGTGCAAAAGTGCAGTTGTATAATCTTGGTGCTGATCTTAATTCAGTCAATGACAAACATGGTGGAAGGTATCATTACGGCAGGACATTACGACCACGGAAAAGCATTAGCAGTTTAGTGTAGTTTATTAATGTTGGCCAACTATTGTTTGACCCAAGAGGCACCAGATGCTGAGTACAAACAAAAACCGGCAGAAAAACATTTTAGGCTCAGTTGATCCAACAAAATGTCAGCATGTTTTTATAATGCATTAAGTATGGTGATTTAAGGTAGTTCAGTTCAACATTTAAATGTTTCTGAATTATTACCATGATATACCAAATTTGAAATCTGTTCAGATTGACATTGTCAATAATCTCACAGGATGCTAACCTTTACCAGTGCAAAGGTTCTGATTCTAAGCAGAAAGTTACACAATTTACACACTTAGCATTTTTCGCATGTTTCTTTCCATAGCAACACAATATTTAAGTTTGCAATTTTGTTCCTAATGTAGGGTGACCAGATGTCCTCTTTTTCCCGGACATGTCCTACTTTTGAGACCTAAAAAAATGTCCGGGGGGGAATTTTAAAATCGTCTGGGATTTTCGATTGCCTCAAACATAATACATGTACAGTGCATTGTGATTAGAATTTCCAGTCCGTTCCATTCCAGGTTTCTCTGTATCGCAAATCATTCTTTTTTTTTACTTAGTCTATCACTATTACACTCAAAAAATTTAATGTTTTGTGCTGTTCAATAAATGCAATTTTTACACAGACACCATGTCATTTGTGTCATATCACACAACAAAAAAAAGTTTCCTCCTTTTCAGAAACCCAAATCTGGTCACCCTAGCCTAATGTACAGAACTTCACATTGCAAAAAATTGATTCGGAAATTAAGTGTAAAACATGTGCATGAAATCTCTAATTAAACCATGGGGTTTTGTACTTGAATTTCAGTGACTGCATTTCAAGTTGCATGTTGTGTTTACCAATTGTGAAAACTGTAAATACTCAACCATCCAAAACTCCCTTTTGAATTTAGAGATCTGAAACTTTTGTCTCTTTGCTAGGAGTATAACTAGTCATTACATAAGCTAAGTTCCTCTGATAGCATCTGTTAGCATCTCAGCCAACCAGCAGTGGGAGATGTAGCATCTGCAATACCTTTGACAAATGTTGTGCTACGCAGAGAATGAACGAGCATTCTGTCACGTCTGACAAACCCCACTGTTGGCATCTCCATCTGTGCCTGGCAACACATTCACCCAGCCCTGCCAAACACGTATGTCAGTCAGTCTCATTTTCAGCTGGCTTTTGGTTACTATGTAATCCTCCAAGCTCAAACTTAGCTCAACTTCTGTCAACGCCTCAGTCACCATGAGGCACACCTAGTGATCTGGCAGTGAACGTTTCAGTCCACACTCGTAAATTGCAAACTGATTCTGCCTGCAGCTGCAGGTTATGTTCACACTTTGTATCTGAATGTGTTTCAGGGCAGATATTAGTAAAAATAGCTCAGCAAGAAATACTGATAAGGCAGCTGTGGTAGCTGTTGGGACTGTGGTAGCCTAGCAGTTAAGGTACTGGGCCCTGGACCTGAATGTTTAGGGTTCAAATCCCACCTCTACCAAGCTGCCACAGTTGGGCTCTTGAGCAAGGCCCTTAACCCACAATTGCTTGGATTGTAAGATTGCATGAGTTGTAAGTCGCTCTGGATAAGGGTGTCTGCTAAATGCTGTAAATGTAAATGTAAACTCACCTGTATATTTTGTACCTGGTGGTGAAGCCCAGTTGGTAGCGCTCCACAAACTCTGTAAATTCCTGTGCATGATGAAAAGGCCCTTTGTCTGTAAGGAGCCATCCAAATGGACAAACACCGTCCTGGGACCCTGCGGCTGAGGCCACAATCCAGCAGTGAACACTTAACAAAATACACTCCCATAGACACATGAGACACACCAGTCTAAAAGCAACACACCGGCAGGTCATTCTTCACCCCACGACTCCACATTCTCTCAGGACCTCCCTCACCTGCTGGAAGTCCTAGGAGACAAAGAGGCTGGAGGTGAGAACGCAAATACAAACTGTCATTATAATCATTTTTATCTATGGAAGTTAGCCTTTGTACAGAATATACATTGTGAGCAGAATATAATACATGTAATCTTTGCAAAGAAACAAGCTCAAGGTGTACCAGCACAAAATCAGATGATCCAGTGTATTCCAGGAGCTCCTTTAGTTGCGTTCCAAAAATGTATGTACACACTTATTGGCCACTTTATTAGATACACCAGTTCAGATCTTGTTAACACACATTTAAAATCCAAAATCAAATCAATGCTCTTTTAAATTTGAAAATAAAAATATTAGAACATAAGAAACCAGTCTGATAGAATTCAACAGAACTCAAATAAGTCATTACTTATGCAACTGATGCAGACTGGTCCACAAGTGATACAGAGATGCAGAAGAGCATCTCTAAACAAGCAACACTTTAAACCTGAAAGCTAATGGATTACAGCAGGAGAAAAAAACACAGGTTGCCACTCCTGTCAGCAAAGATCAAGCATCTAAGGCTGCAAACTGCACAGGCTTACCACAGTTGGACAGAAAACTGAAAAAAAAAACATTAATGGTCTTATGAGTCTTGATTTCTACTGCAACATTTGAATGGTATGATCAGACTTTGGTACTTTTGATACACAAAATCAAAACATACATCAACAGTACAGGCTGCTGCTGGTGGGGGTGGTGGGGGTGGTGGTGGTGGTGGTGGTGTAAGGGTGTGGGAGATATTTTCTTTCTACCTTTTGGGCCCTAATACCAACAAAGCATTGTTTGAACTCCACAGCCTACCTGAGTATTGTGGCTGATCATGTCTATCCCTTTATGACTGCAATGGTCCCCTCTTCTGATGGATACTTTCAGCAGGATAATGTGCCTCATAGCTCAACTCATCTTAAACTGGTTTCTTGAACATCATAATGAGTTTACTGTACTCAAATGGCCTTCATAGCCACCAAATCTCAATCCAATCCTTTTGAGATGTGGTGGAATAGGAAGTTTGAATAAGGGGTGAGGAGCCAACAAATCGAAAGCAAGCATGCTGCTATCACTTGAATATGAATCAAAATCCGAGACCAAAATCTCTGCTTGAATCTACACTACAAACAATAGTTGCACTACAGGCAAAAGGGGGTCTAACTCTCATTATATTCTATTTTATATATAGCTAAAAGTAAATGATCCACAATTGGCACCCTGCTTATTAAGTGAGTGTGGTCATTTATCAAATTTGAATTTGCTTCTGATTCACAGATATAAAAAAAAGTATAGAACATATAGCGTAATGTTGAGATGGCTGCATCAACATCCAAAAAACCGATTCATTTCCAAAGCGTTTTTCAAACCTACCTTATTTAGGTGTTGGTGGCCTTTCAGAGAGTAGGTTAACAAGCATCTCCTTTTCAAAATATTTCTGGGAGCTCGTCAATCAGTAGAGATGCATGTCTGTGGTACTCCTCTTACTTCAGCTTATTGCAGTTTATAAAAAAAAAAATCGGGCTAATGAGAGACGCATCGGAAAACGGCGCAAGTCATCTTTGCGTTCACTACAGGATCCTCTAGTAAGCAATTGATTGCGATACATTTGAATAAATACGGGCATCAGTCCAAAACTGTCCTTGTCTCAAAGCACGGATCCTCTCTCCTTTCTTGCGCTATCCGTCTCCAGATCAAATTATTTCTCGCAAAGATGCATTTAAAGTTTAAAAGCGTCACGCATCAGTAACACCAGCTGATGGAATTAACGTCAGACAACTCCCGCTGTCCGGACCGGGTACGGGACGCTCCTGTAGCTATATAACCACACTCCCATGCATCTCCTCAGTCTACATGCGAGATCGTAAGTGCGTATGATGGTAGTGTGTCTGCTGCTTCGGATGATGCTCCTCGGAATGTGACATTTATCTGGGAGGCGGCTCTCTTCCACTCTAGATTGGACGGCCGAAATGTGAGAGGGCGGGACTCAACTGCACGTGAACAATAAAACAACGTATTAATTCATCATTTCTTTTTTTATTTGGCTTCTTTAATGTCGCTATCGGTATTAGTTTCCATGTAAGCGACACACAAGGTTACATCCATACACAAGTTCATCTCAACACCAGTCACACATATATACACAAGTCAATGGCAATTTTGGAGTAATCAATTAACCTAACACACATGTCTTTGGACTGTGGGAGGAAACCGGAGTACCCGGAGTAAACCCAAAACAGAAAGGACACAAGTCTCTCCATCCTGGGATTGAACCCAGGTCCTTCTTATTGTGAGGCAGCGGTGCTACCCACCGAGCCACCATGCTGCCCTATTCATTCATAACCTCCTTGAACTGAAATATATTGACCAAGTCTAGCATTGTGTTGTATTTCTAATAACATTTTGCCACCAGCCTCACAAACAGTGTCTGTGCTTGTTCTTCGTGGAGCAGTTTCCAAATACGAAATGGCACATGTCACTCTAAGTGTGTACACAATGTATTAAATTATCTACTATATAAAACATATTCATTTTTGCAATTTCTAATAAAAATAGAATATAGGTTAATGTAAGCTGTCTGTTCTGCAGTAATTAACTGGTATTCCAGGACATTGTAGAAGTTCAATATAATATTTTATATAATATAAGTTCTGAAAGACTATGAAAATGACATTAAAACATGGGTGTTAGTTTGTCCAGCCTTTACTCTAGCAAGTCAAGTCAGATTTATTTATATTGCTCTTTTTACAATAGATAATTGTCTTAAAGCAGCGTAACAATTTTACAGCATCTTCCAATCTTAAATTGCGACAGTGTCAAAAGAAAAAAAAAAACCTCCTAAATGTTATATGAAAGAAATCATGGGAGGACCAAGACTCAAAATAAGACCCATCCTCTATTAGTGGCCTACATGATATATGGAAGAATTAAACAAATTTATCTAGTCATATAAGTCTGTAGTAATAGTTAAAAACACATAAGCATGCGCATTATGTGGGGTGAAGATTTTTAATTAAAACTATCCTGTCCCCTGCCTCTGTTCAAAGCTGACATTCCAATTAATCTCAGAGGTGTCTAATAGAGACACAGTGGGGGCTCTGTGTAAACCAGCAAAGCTCTCCATTAAAGCTGGCAAACCATTACTTTATTGACTTTGTTTTAGGTGGGCAGGGCATAAAGGTAATGTGTTTATTATTTGTCCTGGACATCTCAAAATAATTATGTTTAAGAAAGCTCAATGGCATAAATTGAATTAGAATGTTTGGGGTGACAAACATCATTTAAAAAGAGTAGATATTTAGGAGGATGCCACCATACAGTATATGTATATACAGTCGATTCCGGTTAATCGGACCACATCGGGACGCGATGGTTTTGGTCCTATTAACCGGCCAGTCTGATTAAACAAACAATCCCTATGTTACAAGACTGGACATGCTATGTAACATATTAAATGTTTATTAAACCTTTATTAAGCGTTTTACACGTATAGCAAAAGTACAAACAAGAATTGCTGTTGCTTACCAACTTTGTTTATTGAAAAATATATATTTTTTTGAAAAACTTGATCTACAACACAATGTATAGGTACTCAGCATGCAAAGCATAATACCGTAAAAAAAAAGTTCTTACTAAATTCCAGTCAATGTTTGAAGAAGTTATCCAGTGTGATCTGATGTGCTTTAGCTGTGGCTAAATGGCGACTTTTTGTAGTAAATGGAAATAGAAAAATGGCTTTTTTTTGTAGTAAATGTAAATAGACAAAGACCTGTAGGTAGCAGTAGAGAGCTGGGGAGAAACTCGAGAGTGTTGTAGTGATGCCAGAGACGAAGTGTTTCTTTGGTAACCACGGATATTACATACTGTACACGTTCTTTGGTCCGATTAAGCGGAATTTTGGTCCAAATAAG
>JAVSBV010000010.1:617415-634269 GCA_033117975.1 Parotocinclus spilosoma | reverse complement strand
CACTTTTTCATACCACTGAATATATATATATATATATATATATATATATATATATATATATATATATTGTATTTGAGTAAATGCTCAATGGGGTTTAAATCGATGACGGTGGAGAACGGCAATTGCAGTCAGATCCACAAGTGTTAAGCCAAGTATGTGACTTGTAATGGAATACCCTGTACTTAATTTAAAAACAAGAGAGAAATAGAAGCATTCCACAAGTAGGCTACCCCCACTACATGTTCATAATTGTAAAACTTCCACCTCCAGTTTTTTGGATTGTAAAATAGACTTTCTATCATTTGCTGCTTGTACCATTGTGTACAGTAATTGGTTTAAACTGTGACTTTTTTGGTACGTTTAATGATTCTTAATCATGATTCTTAATCACTATGGGCATAATGCTTCTAGTAGAGGCACCGATTTGTAAAATGTGCCAAGGATCCTGAGGGACCATTTAAGCTACTCAGGAGAGATGGGTCCCTTTTTGAGTCTTAGTCCTCCCAAGGTTTCTTCCTTACAGCGTTTAGCACGTTATTGCTTGCCACTGTCACCCTAGGCTTGCACAATTTGAGATTGGCTTTATAAGAAAATTGTATGCTATACAACTGCTTTCAGACATTGTCATGACTCCTGAGTCACTCTAAATTTTTGATGAGTACATGCTATAGCTGATGATTGTCCAATACGAGCACCATATAAATTATCAAATAATTCCCAAAGCAAATCATGGGTAATTTGTGGCTTGGAACAGAACGGTTCAGTGTAAGCAGAGACTGATTGGGCTGGACATGTTCCTGTTGGGCATGGTAGGGCTTCTGGATTAGATTGTACTGATGTAGATCTACATGGGCTTATTAAACAAGATTGCCTTATTTTCCACATGTGCTTCTACTTCTATGTTACTAGCCAATCCCCTCACACTATTATAATGAAAGTGGTGACACTGGTCTACTTATTGGAAGGTTCTCAAGATTTACAGGGCACTGGTGAAAGTGTGCTTTGGCAGGACCATAATCCATCACAAGATGGCTGTGACAGTGCCATGGGACAATGCCCTGTCTGGTATTCTTGGTATTCTATT
Organism: Parotocinclus spilosoma; assembly: GCA_033117975.1. Classification (NCBI taxonomy): domain Eukaryota; kingdom Metazoa; phylum Chordata; class Actinopteri; order Siluriformes; family Loricariidae; genus Parotocinclus; species Parotocinclus spilosoma. The sequence goes on along the minus strand of JAVSBV010000010.1, from coordinate 633,185 downwards.
TATTATGTTTACTATGCTATTGCCTTTATATTCAGCTAGGAAATGGCCACTAAGACTCTAGCATTTGTCTATACTCACCATTTAAGTTTCTTCGTAAAGCTACTCCCTGTGATGGACAGGCTCTGTCTATGGGTAATTCCCTCTTTACACCCCTGCTGGTTAAGTCCCAGCCCTCTGCAACCCCGAATTGGATTAAGCAGGTATGTAAAGTGGGTGAGAGAGAGTAAGTGAATGAGGAGGAAGCTGCCTTTCATAAATGTGTTTTGCATGTACAGTATATTGTCAAACCTAGTTCCCTGCCTCCAGGCTCTATTTCAGGTTCAAGTTCACTGGTCTAATCACCAGCATGCCCCAGCTAGCACTTGCAGCTTGTTAACCACAAATTAGGATTTGAATTCTCTACCTTGTCACTGACACGCTTGTGTTGAAATTATGAACATTTTTATGATGTTCCGATTCCTTTATTTTTCTCGCACAACTTTCACGTTGTACTTTGAATGCACCCTGTTTACTGGTTTTGTCTACATTGTTTGGTTTGCTCCCAATGTTATCTTGGACTGGTTGTTATAGTCTTGGTTGCATCTAGTAAATCTCTCCTCTGTTTATTGACTAACATAAAATAAATATAACATTTTACATGGAACATACTAACAGCAATAATTGTAGAACTGGGCTATAATATAGCCAACAATGTATGCAAAAAATACTAAATGTATTATTTGTTGATCTATTCCAATACATACAGTGTGTACCTTACCTACCAACAGAAGAAAATATGAGCTGTTACCTAAAGTCTATCATCCAGATATAATTACCATAACTGGACAAGTGATTATAAATAAGTTGACCCCATCTATATTAATATTATCAGTCAGAATTGTAAGAGTTACACAGCATCGGCAGCTTAGATGGGTTAAGAGTTAGATGAATCCAGAGCTAGATGATTTGCTGGATGGAGATGGAGTAACATTTTAGTGGGGATGAAAAACCTTGACTCATTGGAAGTAACAGTATAGTCCTTTTTCAAAAACGTATTATATAATTTAATAAAAATTATTTGAAAGCATATAGATTCTATCAACTCTTTATATTTTTTTAATTGTTAGTTTTTAATGGTAATATATAATGTATATTGTTATAATGTTATAATGTTGCTGCTTTGTTATGATTGGTGTCGTTACAAGTAGTAATACATGGAGTGCTTTCGTTAGAGTGCCATTGGCGTGCAGTATTGGCACTCCTAGAACATATAATTGTGGATACTTATGGATGTGCTGGGCGTAGAGCCTAGACTGGATAATAACCCTGTTTTTGGATATGGAAGATCATGAAGTCTACCAGTGGCTTTCATCTTGCAAAGCTCATTTGAGAACCATGTAAAGGAATGAGAGGGAAGGACCATCCTGCACATGCAAAACATTAAGTGTGCCAGAGAAATGGTATTATAGTGGAAATTCATAAAGTCAGAACAGAAAAGCTCAAAGGCGTCAGAAAGGTAAATCTGAAGAACATCAGAAGACAGGTGAGGAACAGAAGAATTAATATATTGGAGATACTGTGTTTATTCAACATTGCAGATGTTTATTTGTTAATTTATTTATTCACAGCATGTTAGCACTGATTGGTAAATCCATCCAAACAAACACACTGGGGCAATTTAGAGAGATCAGTTGTCCTAACAGATGTCTTTATAAAGCAGGAGGAAGCTTGACCACTAAATACCATATTGGTTTGTTTGTTTTGGGGGCAAGGAGTATTATTAATCAGGAAATCTTTGTTACAGTAGTTATAAAGCAGTAGTTCAGGGGAGCTAAGTAGTACGGTTCAAAGCTGCATGTTGTGCAACAAGATTTGTGGTATTGAAGTGAAGTGAAGTGCAGCAAATAGGAGATGTAAAAAGTATTGGCAAAAATGTGTAATTGCATTTGGGTGTGCCATCACCTGTTATGATCCACCATTTACAACAAGCTCCAAGGATATCAGAGTTTATCCTTACAACTCACCACCCCATATTACCTGAGATTACAAAAATGTTGACTGATGACTTCTGGTAAATAGACTGATGACTTCTGGTAAATACTGAAAGTATAAGGGGCAAATCTTAAGTTTTATTATCTAGCATTCACTGGAAGTGCTGAGCAGTTGGAGATTAAGAACGTGCCTATAACCTAGAAGTGGCAGTTTGGCCACTAAGCTGGGAACTTTTGGCTTGCAGAGACTTTTTCATATAACAAATTCTGGCAATAATCTCTATCTACCCAAATATCTTCTGTTAGCATGTATAGGATGATGGGAAAACAATAACACAATCGATTTATGATGTATATACATTTGCCAGCAGTGACCATTGAAACAGTTTGTCTGAGTGGAACCATGATTATTTCTGAAAGCAATTTAATGCATTTGCGGCACTCATTACTTATAAGCCAGCACATCACAGCCATAAAATACAATAATAATCAATAATGTGGCCTTATTCAGATCCAGTGTCACTGATACAGAGTGGGAAATATAAGTATTTGATACACTGACAATTTTGCTGATAGTGTACCTACGGTAAAACTTACAGACCTCTCTATTCTTCAAAGGTGGGAAAACTTGCAAAATCAGCAGTGTATTAAATACAAATTCCTGCACTATATATAAAAATATACATATAAATATATACATATTGTGTTATATAGAAATATTGTGTCAGTAATAATCTGAGCATAGATTAGTTTGTGACGGTTATAATGAAGATTTGCCTTCTCACATAGCTGCTTTTCCATTATCCGGTAGCCCATTCCAGCCTTGTGAATGTCTACAATTATGTCCCTGCTGTCCTTAGACAGCTCTTTGGTCTTAGGTAGATTAGGTAAAAGAGTGCAAATTAGGAGAGCTTCCTAATAAAAATCAAACATGTCTTTGAGAATTCTTGCTGGTTGATAGGTGATCAAGAATGTATTTCATGTAATAAAATGCAAAATAATTATTTATAAGTCATACAATGTGATTTTCTGGATTTTGTTTTAGATTTTGTCTCTCACAGTGTAAGTGTAAATTATTATTTTATTTTGTATTTATTAGCTAGCAGTGGAATGACCAAAGGCATTATCTTGAAAATATGCTTGTTTTGGTATTCTATTAAGACTTTATTCTGCTCTTTTCTGTTCTGGATTTCTTTATAAAGTGTCTCCATGAAATATTTCTTCTTTGTTTAATGTGTTGATATTAAAATGTGTATTACTCCTACTCAATGCTTGTCTCCGCTCTATTTTGTCTGGCTGTTTTGACATTCCACACTAATCTGTCACAGTGTACCCTTTTCATTTGCTTCACAAACATGTAGCAGTGCCAAAAAATGGTAACATAACAGAGGACTATACTGGACTTTGATGCTCTAGTGGTTAAGGTACTGGACTATGGACCAGAAGGTCCAGGGTTCAAATCCCGACCCTGCCACAGTTGGGTCCCTGAGCAAGGCCCTTAACCCACAATTGTTTGGATTGTAAGACTGTATTAGTTGTAAGTCGCTCTGGATAAGGGTGTCTGCTAAATGACATGAATGTAAATGTAAATATACTGTTAGTAATTCATTGTAGCACAGCTTTTTTTAAACACAAAAAGAACTAACATCAGATGCAGTTAGTTTGCTTTCAGGTTAACTTTAACATAATTGTTTGAATCTATACTGTATGTGTATATATTATATTTGCTTATATTGAAGTGTTAGAGCCTGTTTTACTCTTTATGTCAAACCTTGCATCAGGAGCATAATGATCATAAAGTCAGCAATAGGCATCAAAATCAGTTACATATTAAATGGCATTAACTATCAGAAGTATAATTTTTTAAATAGATACTGATCCCTTCAGCCAAATAGAATTTAATTAAAATTACATTACAATTTTTAGATCTGTACCTTTCTTTATACAATGCTATGCCACATATTGCACACTATAAACATAGTAAACAATCTGTAGTATATTTCTGCCATGTTATAAAATCCATCCTGATATGTGAAATAATTTACCCTCAATCTGTTCCTGCTTTGGACATGTCTGCTTTTCGGACATGCTAGACCTTCTTCGCCTGCTACATACGCCATACATCTTCCTGATTGCTCCAGGCTGTGCAGAGACAATCATCAACTCCCCTTTATAACCCTGCTATGTTTGATTTGTAACTAATTGCACACTAGTCTGACTGGAGATCCATGCGTAAAATTTGCATATTTTCAGGCTAATTACCTTAGTCCTCTGTGTGTTCCACTTTCTCATTTATCATTTTGTATTTATTTCTTACATATGCTATATCATTGTTTAATATACAGATCCATCACAATAGTATCAGTAAATATTAGCTGCATTTATAAAGGGATTATCGCATACAGTTCACTCGTAACACTAGAGGGTTCTGTTGCCATGTCAATAGGGGAAAAAGGAGTGTACTAATTTATGTAGTGTCTGAGACTCTGTGTTATGTGCAGTAAAATCCAGCTATTGACTGCACTGATGTACGATAATCAAAGATTCTAATGGTCCATAACAGTCAAGATTGATTTTTATCTGCAGAAAGCACGCCAAGTGGAGAACACAAACCAGGTAATAAATTTATACTGATGCGGGTCTGGTGTCATCAACAAAATGCCATCAGTTTGTGCCTCTTCAGAGACTATATTGATCTTTCTGCAAAATCTTTTGTCCTTTCAGGTAATAAAGCTGAACATTGATTTATTGGCAGTCACCAGTCATGCTTTGCCTCCGGATATGTTCACATGTTGTTTGTTCATATTCAGCCTCTGACAACACTGTCATTTTGCTCTACAAAAACACTGCTAATCTGTAAATGTTTCTATTACAAAACTGTGGTAGCAATATAGCATTACAAATCAACATATCAATCAACATTGCAGTTTGAGTGAATCTCTGAATCTTTAAACAAAGAAAGATATATCACAATGTACATTACTCACAAAAATGTAATTTTTGTGAGAACTAATGTAATTACGCCTAATGTAATATCCCCTAATTTTGTGAGCAGTGTACTACTATTTGTTATGTCCTCGTTTTGCTGTAATGATAGAGAATGGTCTTCACACATTTGTGCAAAATCTGTGTGTATCAGTAATTCATGTTATCCCAAAAAGATGCTACTTTCTACTACCTCTGAACATGCTTCATGGGGTTCAGGTCACTGTGAATGTCTTAGAAATGACTTTGTAACCTTTTTTTCCTACACTGATGATTGTCAACAACTTTCTATCAGGAGTTACCTTTGTGCTTTCAACTTAATTCTGAACATAAGGTCCAATTAATATCTTGAATAACCCAAATCAGTACTCAAGTCAGCTAATTCTAATTAAATAACCAACTGATTCAGTGGCATTATTTGTTGGGTAAACACTGTTTGGCACCTGATGTTTGCATAATTGATACCTTGTCACCCAACCATCTGGAGAGAGTGTCAAACTGTATTAAAATATCCCTACATATTATCTATATGCAACTTTAAACCGCAATCAAGTCTGACCAAATCAAACTGGAATACCCATTTCATGGTATCATGCATTATGTATGCTACCAACTAATTTTTGTTTACCACAGTTACCTAGAGAGGAATATTTAAAGCATGATCAATTACCCTTACCACAAAAGTCATCTGGAAAGGCAGAATAATCATCGGATCTTCTTCAAATAACCTTTGTAAAATGCACTGATATTTTAATTATACCTGCTAATAAAACTGCAGGTATATGAATTCTTAATGTCAGTGTTTTACCCATATTCATATCTCCTTCACTACATAATGCTTGACCAATCTTTGTCATTTTCAGTGCATGCAACTTATGGAAAGATTTGTCATGCGTGATTGGTACATAAATAATTGTCAACCATCTATGGCCAAATGGTCATACCAGTCAAGATCCATGAATTAAGTAAAAACTGTTTGTATAAGTATGAACAAGAGTAACATCACAAGACCCTCTAATATACACTAATAGAGGCATAATTAGAACACTAGTGTTCAACATGATATAATTTGAGAGACTACATAACTGCAATTACAGAGAGAGAGAGAGAGAGAGAGCCTGACCTGCAAACCTGCTGGTTTAAAATGTTACGGTTTAAAATGTGTTTTTGGAGTTGTAAGACTCTACAGTTTCGATAAAAACAGTACAAAACAGCTATACCCTTGTGCATCATGGCAGTGGTTAGCAACGTTAATATAGCTTTAAACAACAAGTCTATACATAGTGATTTATGTTAGATCTATTGAGGATTAAGAAGTTAAACCAGGAAACTGGGACATAATTAACTTATGCCTTTAAAGAGACTATGGACATCCTTATAAATAAATGACATACCATAATGTTAACTAACTGTGTAAATGGATGTTTTAATATAACTTAAACTTAAAGGTCTACACAAAACCCAAAGACTGGGAAATAATGCATCGGTAATTCTATTATTCAATGTTTTAATATTAAAATTTATCTACAAAACCTACTGACATCAGTGCTCAAAGAAAGAATACTGTCACAAAAGAAACACTAGCACAGAAAAATTGCAGTCATGACACATATGGCAAAAGTTCCTCCTTGCGGTCTCAGTGGCACAAAATACAATCACATAGACTCATTTGCTGTAAATACACTCATCAAGGCTTGAATGTGAAGTTGTGAAACATCTTAGTCAATTTCAGTATGTAGTCATTCATCTTTGTAGCTTTAAATATTGTAATTTTAGTTGTATATACTAATTAGCTTTTAGCTACAGAGCTTAGTTGTCTCATAATCAAGAGAGTTTGGGAGTCGGGTACTGAATGCCTGCAAAGAAGAATGGATGCGTACCACTTCATTGGCTGTAAGTTTAAGGCGGTGACGCAATAAACAAGAAAACAGGTCTAGGGGTTGCTGGCCTGGTGGGGAGAGTCGATTAACACGGTCTCGAATCTCCAGCAGTTGCAACAGGGCTGAATCTTGTGAGCCCTGTGTGTATGGATAGTCCAGTTGCAGGATCAAGTCACGGATTGCCTCTGGATTAAAATGCATACTATAACCAAACACTTGGATGCTGTTTATCTTCATGTAGCCCAAGTTTCTGGATGGGTCTGCCATTTCCAGAGGCTCCAGAAATACACTTTCATTGGCATCACTTGATGCTTTAATGTGACTTCTCAAGTAGATGTGAATTGTCTCAAAGAAAGTTTTCCACTTGTTGCCCAAAGTGAGTGTCCAGTTAAAACATTCAAGTGGAAGATCCAGTTTAGTAGACTGCCAGTCTGGGAAATTGCTCTCACCTACAGGAATCATCCAGCTCTCTGAGTGGCTTCCACCAAAGGGGTTGATGAAGAGAGTAAGGGCAGGTTCCAGTGTACTGTTCTTAGTAAAGCAGATCTGGAGGGAGATCCCCAGCAGCATGTGCACCAAGTTGGTTTTATACTTGTTGCTTTTTAGCGTGAGCAGCATTCTCTTCCTCCATGAAGGGTCAAACCAGCTGTTGAGGCGCATATCATTACTAATGAAGATGGCATGAACCTCTAAGCGACGGTCAGCCCTTTGGAGAAGGTAGCGGAGCTCCAGGTCCTGCAAGTCAATCTCAAAACCCAGATAGTTCTCGGTAGAATCAGTCACCATGGGTCGACAGGATCCTTGACTAAGCATGTAACCAGTGTTACAGCTGCCGCAACGAGTGTGGTTGTCACTGGCACAGGATGCACATGCAGACCCCTCTCCCAGAGAACATGGAGTGGACATCTGGCATAAATGTTGGTCATATGCACAAATGCAGGTGTGTAGCTCCTCTGAGAAGAAGCCAATCTGGTTGTTCTCGGAGCAGTAAAGCGTTGACTGGAAATAGCTCAGCCAATATGACCATGGCCTACGTTCAAGAAAAAACAAAGTAATTTTTAGTATGTCAAAAGTAGACATCCAAACAATATGTGTGACCCCATCAGGTAGATAGAGTACAGTAATTGCTAGACACAATATTGCTTTAAGCACAAGATTAAAACATACCTGGAGTGCAAATATAGAGGTTATACATTATACATTATTACATTAAGTCAAGTCAATTCAGATTTATGGAGCATTGTCTCAAAGCTTTTAAAGGCAATCCCAAATTGAGCAAGCCTAAGGTGAGAGTGGCGAGGAAAAACAACATAAATTTTGTAAGGAAGAAACCTTGGGAAGAAGCCAAGATTAAAAAAAAGGGTCCAGTCCTCCTTTGTTGGCTGAGATGGCATGGCATTACATTACTTTAGAATATGTGTTTAGAATATATCATACTATCTCAGCCTTACTTTGTTGGTTCTCTATATATTCCCATTATTTTCAAAAATGCCAAATCAATCAAACGTTCAAATCAATCAATCAGTCAATTACAAACAATTTTTTAAAATGACATCAATGTGTATCCTTTTAACCTAGACTATGTACGCAACCATAAAATGTTGCAATGATCGATCTATATGTTGTAGATGGCAGTGTTGGCACTACTGGAAGACACTGCCAATGGCCGAATTCATAAAGAGCACGATTTCTATGACCATTTAGATTTTTTGGCCCAAGATAATAACTGTTTCAGACTTCCAAGAGCTTTCCGCTTGGGTTCCTGGCAACAGGTTAATTCCAAAGGGAACTGGCAGATCGGGATGTCCCACCCCTCCTTGAGCCGCGCCATGCCAGCTGTTTTGGATGGGATCATCTGCATGTCATCTAGGTATGTAAGGTTCCTAATACGATGCAGATGACCAGGCAAACATCAAAGCACAATTTGCAGTAATAGCCGATTTTTCTAATGTAATCTGATGAGGAATTTGCCTTATATGAATAAAAAGCATTTTCATTCCATAAATGTGTGAATCCCCTGTGATGCACAAATGCGACTTACTAACACAGTGGCACGGTAGCCTGGATCCAAGGTTACAGGCTGGCAAAGTGTGTGATGGGTGGCTTATTTAAAGAATTTTAAATTATACCTTAAAAGAATAAATTCAAAACATGTGTATGCCATAATTGTGTAATTTCTTATAGGGGCTCAGGACATGGTTGATGACCCTTCTATGCAACCCACAGACCGGGAGCAGAGATACAATGATCTCCATTCTTGTCCCTGGGCAGTTGTGGAGCTGAAAAGCCAGTGGCACTGTCTGGACAGGACCGTAAGGAATGCTCCTGTATTGGCTGAAGAAGGTGTGTTACATTGTGCAGAATGTTTCTCACAGGCACGCCGTGCCATTGCAGGAGGTGGTAGAGACACCAGTGGACCCAGAGTCGAAACCCATTCTTGTGCAGCCTAACCCAATTGCCATGCAGGCAACAAATCATGGCCTAAATATAAAAAAATAAGAGGCAAGATTCATTTTTTAACCAACTGCTTTAATGAGTGTCTGATACTTTGCACTGAAGAAGCGTATTGATTTGCCTGATGTCCCTCACAATCTCTGCCTGTGATTTCAGCATAGCACACATCAGGACCCCGCTGGTTGGCTGGGCCTCAGTTCTGGACGTGGAGGGAGCAGAAACACTAGGCAGGGGTGGAAATCGGAGCAGAGGAGTCTGAGCGGCCACACACGGCCTCAGCTGGCGTGTACTGGGTGCCATTGGATGCTTCTGTGTAAAAAGATGTAAAATAAATAAAAATACTGATACATATCAATAATACATAAAATCGGTCTATTTACGGGGTAAACTATCATAACCAGGGTTCCAAAGACAAACAGTTCACTTAAAAAAGTTCAGAGAAATGGAACTAACTCTTACCTTCATGTGGATCAGGAATGACATCAGTGTCTCCTGCACCTGCCGACACTACACCGGAGAGGTGTCGCCCATAACAGCTGCCACACTTTGCTCAAATGGTGTGAGGTCCTCCACCAATGCTGATTCTTCAAGCATTTTTTTTTTACAACGTCGGATCGTTTCTTTTTTATTTTAGGTGAAGTGCGATGTTCGGAGCCTTCCGCATTGATGGCTTTTGCCAAACAGTCCCACTCCATCCTTTTTCGTTTGTTGTTTATTTAGATTTTTTTTGCCTCCACTCACATTCAGTGAAGTTTCTCCTCTTTGACATCGTGCTCATTCTTCAACATCGTGCTTGTACATGTGCTAAGCCAATATATTTTCAACCTTACTGTCATTTATTAATTTTTTTACATACACAGTGCCTGGTTAGTCCTGGAAATAAGAAAATAACCTCAACCCCAGCATGCACAGCTTGTTTGGTGCAGAATTCATTAATCCCTATTATTCTCAGAAACACTGACATCATTCGTCTACCTAGTCCATCGAGATTCCAGGCTGAAAAATTGGCACCAAGGGTAAAGCAGCAATAATTTAGTTTCAAATTGTTTGGGGAACTCCCTATACTAATAATGGTGTAGTAGGGAGCAAAATGTTCTCTGGTGCTGTAGGGTTCAGGCTCAATAATCTGGATGCCACTGAGCATAGTTTCCTACTTTAGCAGATTTACCATGCACCCCAATACACATTGCTGGGTAGTTGCTTGGTTTATCCTCATTCACTGTGGTATTTGATTAGATTAAGGACAGCGATAGATATGGATGTGTCCAAACTGTTGCACAAGACTGTACTTCATAATGTTAGACACTCACTGGACACTTTACTAGGTACACTTTGCTATAACTGGGTTGGCCCCCCTTAGAACTGTCTTACATCTTAATGGCATAATTTATATAAGCTGCAGGAAACATTCCTCTGAGAATTTGATCCATATTGATTTGATAGCATCACATAGTGGTTGCAGATTTGTGGTTGCACATCCACAACATGAATGTTTTTGAAGTTCATCAAACTCATCGTCATATTCAATAAATCAGTCTAAAAGTTTAGCTTTGTGACACATAGACATGCATGGAAGTATTATACTTGGTTGGTATTAAGGGGCCCAAAGTGTGCCAAGGAAACATCCCCCGCAAAAATCCACCACCACCAACCCAACCCATCTATAAAAGGCAGGTTAGATCCATACGTTCATGTCATTTATACCAAATCCTGAAGAAGCAAAATTCGAGACTCATCTGACTCACTATATACAATTCTAAAACAGAACGGCTTGTAAGGTGCCCCTGGAAATTAATAGTGGGTATCTAACAACAGTGTTCTCAGGAGGGCCACAGGGTGTTGGGTGCTGTAGGCAATGTGTTAGGACAATGAAACCAAACTCATATGGCCTGAACCATCAAAATCTGTGCCACAAGCCACAAAAAGTGTGTGTGTGTGTGTGTGTGTGTGCGTGCAGAGTAGAAAGATTTGACAGGGATAGAAAGATCTGACAGTTTTAAAAGATAAATTGTTGAGATTGTTGAGTTTTGCTGCTTTCTTTTGAAAAAAAAATCAAAAGACCTACATTAGGTTACTGTGGTTTCAGTTGGGGTTAGCTGCATGTGTAGCATTAATTACCTACAGTAATCGTGATTGAAATGGAAAGTCCCCACCAGGACATTGGACCAAATCTTTCCAATGCATCTAGCCTGTTTATTTTTGCTTTAGTTTATTTAGTGTTTCCATTCTTGTTGCATTAATATTATAGTTGTATTTCATTTCTACTTCTGTGATTTTAAACTATGACATAAATAAATTAAGAAATCAAAATAGTTGTACACTGCCTAATACGTTGTAGAGTACACCCTACTCAATGATTTTTCTTATCACTTACTTTGAAATCAAATGGATGCAGACTTTGTACTTGAAACAATGTATGTGCTCTTGTGCACTGCATATTTAATTTAATTTGACTTAATTTAATACAATTCAAAGAGAAAATCCTGCTGAGACTGGGAGTTTTTGAGGGGAGCCCGCTTCAGCATATAAAATCATTGCTTGTAGTTAACACTAAACCTTTTTTCTCAAGCAAAAATTCTCCTGGTGCCTTGGTCATTGTAAGTCATTCTTTACAGACCCAGTTTGCCCTTCTGTTAATGTAGTTAAGGAGGGACATCAAGCCATTTCTAAATTAGCCACTGATCTGTCCCCCCGGGCCATAATTAAGGAAATAACAAGGATGCTGTTCTCACCTTTCACGTGGTAAATTGATGAGGGGCTGTTTTTGACACCTCTTGCTCAGGCTGAAGAGCTTGTACACAACACGCTGGGCCCTCCTGAAGAGGCTCTTCATGCTGCTCTCAAGCTGCTCATAGCGCCGCTGAAACATGCCATCCAGTAGCCATAAGTGCTGGATTGTAGAGGTGTTGAGGTAGAAGTCCTGTGGCAGCCTCATCAGGAAGGTCTTGAACTCATCTGTTGTAGATAAAACAGAGACAGTGTAGTGCAATAAACAAGACACTTTAGTAAATGTAAGGTCTTAACACTTGCTTGTCATCGCCTACAGCATTTTCACTTCTGAGCAGCTAATTTATTTCAAGCAACGCATTTTCTATGGGAATCCACTCTAAGCACTTACATTTTGCTGATGAAGCAGAACACTGAACACTTTTGATATCCATCCCTGAAGGACACGTTCATGATACCTGAGAAATTACTTCCCACATTTTCAACCAAAACGCTGTAAAAGTAATTGCACTTAGATATATTTCAGCAAAGCAAAAAAATGATGCACGAAGGAAGTGTAATCCATTTTAGCAATAATGGCCATAGCAGAGTGACCCAAACAGGAAATAAGACCTGAACATTATTTTAAGTGCCCTCATTAACATGCTTTTAACAGTGCAATGACAAATGCTAGACTGACAGTAAAGGCATTTTATGGGTAAGTCATCTTGCTCAGCATATTGTATACTACTTATTAGGGCATTTTTTTCATCCAGTCCTGTCAAGGTCTTGACTTGCTGAGAGCACACAGCTTGCCAAACAAGCGTTCACTGCACGTTATTTTACTCAGTCTTCTCATACATCACACTGTTATAGCAGTTCAATGCTGTGATTTAATTGCTTAGCATATAAAATAGACATTATTCTGGTTCCATTTTCTACCAGAGACCATTGCTTACCCGATTCCTTAAATTCTCTGTAAAGAAGTTCCCATGACTCAGAGATTCGAAGAAGGCTTTCTTCCATGGCTTGGATGTCCATGTATGGACAGTTACATTCTGGAAACTTGGGGTCACACTTGCACCAGCAGTCACTGTCTCGGCAGATGAACTCTCCTTCCCCATTGCAGGCAATGTAACTAAGAGCTGCTTGGACGAAGGTATGTCTGAGGTAGTCTGGAAGAATTACCTGCAAACCTATGAAACATATTTACAAAATTCAAAAATCAAGACAATCCAGAAGTAAACATAGTACCCACAAAAACATACACAAATGTAAAGTATTTTATTCACAGCATACAACTCTTAAGAAATTGTCTGGTCTCACCAAGTCTGAAATTTAAGCCTGGTTTGTTTAAAGGGTTCTGTAGTCAAACCTGAGCATCATTGGAATCCCTAACAGAACATGGATTTCTTTGCTTAAGACATTATGGTTCCATTCTGTGGCAGAAAGTTTCTTGATCATGACAGCACTGCAAATAAAGGCGATGGTTGCTGGCTACCAATGGCAAGGTATGTAATGGTTGCCGTGAAAACAAATTCATTGTGCTAAACTCCTGGGAATTGTCCGGGCAGAGACACAGGAGCGTAGTGAAGGCGGCACCTGTGTCTTGATAGTGGGCAATGAAACTATGGGAGCTGCTCCTGCTTGTTAGTGAAACAAACAATTATCCCTACTGGTGGTCTGTCTGGGTGATCCGGAGCCTGTTCCCACTAAATGCTCTCAAAGTCTGTTGACTGGACAACATTTATTCAAGTCTGTCTTAGAGACTTGTGTATCAGTCAACAATCTCTCGTCAAGGGTCAACAGTAATAGCTTGGCACTGGCAAGATTTGAATAAACATTCCATTTAGTTGTCCAAAGCCATAACCAATGTCTCCAATGTAATTGTAACATAATTAGGTTAAAATATATGTGAAATAAAAGACAGTTAAGATGTTTATAATTACCAAAAATAGCTAAATAGCCAACAATTTATATATACCTAAAATTATATCCAAAATCATATTTCACAAATATTTGAGAATATTTCATTATGGGATAATTCATTTTAAAATATCCTTTAAATCTTGACAGCAGAATATATTAGTATGGATCTCACACCTACCTACCTACCTACCTACCAACCTAACTACCTACCTACCTACCTACCTACCTACCTACCTGCCTATCTACAACAGCCTTCACTCTCCAGAGAAGGGCAGTGAAGTTGGACAGTGAGCCTTGGTTCACATCTGGCATTTCAATTTAACCTTAAGGTATCTGATGACATTAGGTCCATGGTTCGTTGCAAGCCAGCCAAGTTCTCAACCAAAGTAGGACACCCACGTCTTTGTGCAGTTTTTAATTAGGATTTTTAAGAAATATGATGAACTGACTTGTTGTGAATTAGGAGGTGGAAACCTGTGAAAGTGTCATAATGTTGTTCACTGTACAACTTTTTTTTACCGCTACTGCTTATCTATGGTGATCCCACGTCTGTATGTGTCATATTATGAACCCATTAGCAGTAATTGTGGCTAAGTTACCATAGATCACTGATTAGCAGAATCAGCTTTGGTGAGACCAGCAGTGGGGGTTCCATAGTGACCCTCCCCACAATGAATGGTGATAAAGGGAAAAAGTGTATCTACAGTACAAACGTTTTTCCATATACGATTTATTAAACAAGCATATTAGTATTTAAACTAAGGCTGCTTTTGTGATTTATTTTCTTATGCCTTGGTAACATAATCAACAAATTTGGTATTCATATGATGTGATTTAGCAGAAAATTACATAGTCCGACTTCCCATCATTTCTGAATAGGTTACTTCCTTTTATTTTCTCCTCTATCAATCTAACCACAGACCAGTGATAAGCAACTGAGATAGAGGGACCTGGAAGACTATTAGTTTTAAATGTCTTTTATCAACTGGCAGTTCTTGCAATTTAAGGTGCAAGTTCAGTCATTATCCTACAAAGAAACTGAGGACTGCATGACCACACAAAATCAAAGAAGAATGACTGGACTGAAGAGCTATATTCTGTCATGCTGGTTGAAGTTTGAACCAATCAATTTAATCTCCTTACCATAAACTGTATATATACATATATACAATATATACATTTTCTTTTATTTTTTAAGTATTATTTTTTAGTTACCAATATAAGCATTACAACTTATTAAAGAAGGTAATTCTGAATTTGATTCGTCTGAAGATAACTCAAGGCTTGATAATGATGATAATGATTATAATAATAAATATAAATTATTATTATTATAAGTAGTTATAGTAATTCTAAATCAATTCAGTTAGTACCAATTACTGAATTGTGGTATTACTTATTATTTTCATAATAGTAGTGGCATGTTGAAGGACCAGATAGAGCATGATTTAATTTTTTTCTTTTTACTGTCTGTGATTGTTACATTTATAGTAAACAAGTTATGAATATGTGTTAATACAATTTCAAAAGCAGGGAGTGGATCATTGCAGTATGAGGACCAGTTAATAAAAGGCATGCACATTTGATTACTACCTTGCAAGTGAACTTTATTTTCAGGACTCTGAACCAGGACTGAACTGACAGAATCAAGGTTGTCATAATTACTGCATCCAAGAGGTCCTGTCCTTGTTTCAGTTACCTGGAAAAAAAAAAAAGAAAAAAAAACATAATTAACATTGTACGACGGCGTTTTAGGGCCACTCTTTAAAAAAAAAAGCAGTTGATTACGACAATAAAGTAGAAACATTACGAGAATAAAGTCAAAATATTACGAGAATAAAGTCAG
>JAVSBV010000010.1:598216-617315 GCA_033117975.1 Parotocinclus spilosoma | reverse complement strand
TCAGTTACCTGGAAAAAAAAAAAGAATAAAAACATAATTAACATTGTACGACGGCGTTTTAGGGCCACTCTTAAAAAAAAAAAAGCAGTTGATTACGAGAATAAAGTAGAAACATTACGAGAATAAAGTCAAAATATTACGAGAATAAAGTCAGATCTCGTAATAATCCGACTTTATTCTCGTAATATTCCAACTTTATTCTCGTAATATTTCGACTTTATTCTCGTAATCAACTGCTTTTTTTTTTTAAGAGTGGCCCTAAAACGCCGTTGTAACATTGCAAGGCAGTATTGAACCAACTTAGCATTTTCTCTGAAAGCTAACATTGCCAGTATTTACTATGCAAATATATATATTTTCTGTGACATATTTCAGTAGCAATGGCCATTTAGGACAGATACAAGGTGACTCTAGTCATACATACTCAGGTTGGCCCAATTTAGTTTTGTCAATTAAGCTAATGCATGTCTTTAGAAGTGAACTGGAGCACCCATAGAAAACCCACATGGACATGGTAAGGACATGCAAACTCACACAGGTGGACCCAAGGTCATAATCTAACCAGAAACTGTGAAGAGGTGACTGTGCGTTAAACTCAAGGCAGTTTCAGTCTATGTATTTTGTACTGAATTCTGATCCCACTAGCTGTATATTGTTATCCCATCTACCTCAATATATTAGGTGCTTTTCTGATTGCTATTGAAGAAGTTATATTATCCTGATCAACTAAAACAAGTTTTAATATTCTCTTCTGATCTATCACCAAAAAGCAATTTTCATGTAAATGACATATGTTTATTTTGGCACCATGATGTTTAATCTTTGGTGCTAAATAGTTTCTGAAAGCTTCAAACTACCTGTACACACAAATAAATAATTGATTATTGAGTCCAAGACAACACCAAAATGAAGTAAACTTGGGAATTGTTTGTAAAATGAAAAAACAACAACAACAACAATATAACAATTTAAGACGATCCATGTTTAATGAATACTGTAAAATTGGTAATAATATTAAAATAGATTCTCTATTAGTATTATATTTATTAAATAGTTTATTAAAAGATTGTACATTTTGTTAGTCATTGAGCAGTGGGGTGGTGTATGTAGCAATGGAGGTTGTACCGGCAATAATTAAAAACTACTTTCACTCCTGGTTATGACTGATCATGATGTTTAAATTCTACAACAGTTCTTTCAAACATAATCACCATTATGTTCTTACTATAATCGTTTTACTAAATCACTGCTATCAGAGGTGCTTGCCCACACTGAAATTCATAATTTCTTTCACCACAAGCTCTTAACTTGTATGAAAAGTGTTTTACACCTTTTTCTCAGATTCAAAACATTGATCTGACAATGTGGCATCTCAATTAACCTTTTACCGCCTGCATTTGCAATACAAGATAACACAGTTTGCTCCTTTACCCTTCTTTCCATCATGACACATTGCTCAGGCATTTATCAGTTTGGTGATTTTATTTTATTCATTCTGTCAGATGGTATCATGTCCACTTGGCAGGTGGATAAGGTAAAACAACACTGACTGCTGCCACTCAATTGCATGCTCATTGAGGCCTGCTCTTGTGCGCACAGGGACAAAACAGATTGTTATGTTTGAATGTAACATATGCTTTTATATCTGGAACACATTTATATATATCTATAGACATATTGAGTTAGTAACATATTGTGAGGCTTATTTTACACATCTAACATGATTCGATTTTCAAGATCTAGTCCCATAAACATGTGCATTATTTGTTACATTCCATAGGCAAAAAATTGTGATTATCAAAAAACACGTGTAATGGTGTAGAATTTTACTCCTTTTTCTGCCACAACCACCACTCTTCTGAGAAGGCTTTCCTAGATGTTGGAGAGTGACTGTGGACCTGGGTGCTGATGTTGGACATTAAGCCCTGGCTCACAGTTACTATTCCAACTCAGGGTGTCTAATGTATTTAAGCTAAAAAATATATATCTCTGTATTAACTTTAGGGGAATGTCTAGATTTGGCAGAAAGCTGATTAACTGACTTGCTTGAAAGAAGGAACAATATTAAAGTGCCATATTCACTAAGTGTATAAGTCATTATGTGTACATTGCAACCCATTCTATTGACACTGTGTCTATTGAAACGCCTTATCTGTAAGCTTTATATTATAAGCTTTATATCATTCTGTTAGTAGTAAGTTTGGCTGAAATTACAAGGGGTGTCTACAAACTTTTGGCCATGTAGCGTATAAGATTCCCTATAGAGAGATATATAACATACCTAACTAAAATACCTTACATTTCCCAAAAACAGTTAACAGTTGTTATTCAAACATTTTTACTGCAAGATGTTTAATGTCAGAATAGAACCCTGCACCTGCACCTGTGTGGCAGTCTGCTGTTCTCTCATAGCCCCTAACATGTGTTATCAACAGCCTGTACCTTACACTATGCAGCTGGTTTAAGATTAAATTACTTTCCATATTTGGCCGTTAAAATAATTTATTGCTTTGTGTGGCATCTATTCAACAAAGGTACTAAACTGCTCCAGATGTTAAATAGAGCACAGCCTGCGAGTGTCTGATACATGATATGCTGCCTCCAGAAGGACTAAAGTTAAGTCTCATTATTGATATGGCAATGTAGTGTGAAATTAAGAAATATAATGGTGCTGAATTTATTCTGACTGGTCAGAAAGTGTTGAGTTATTTTCTATAAAACTTCTTAAGTGCACTGCAGCCAACTTATAGAGACATGTTTGCATTTTGCAATAGATGGATAACATAACATTATCATAACAGACAAAATAGAATCTTAATGTTTTGGTTGAGTTTACACTCTAGCACTGGCATAAATTGTGTGTAATCATCCAGCGGGCCTTCACTTTCCTGTCCTGATGCATGTAGTTGAGTTAAAAAATGTTTTAAGATGAGTTGTGGCATTCACCAAGATCTTTGATTAGTGTGCTTTTTTGATGCTTTAATAGGCTTTGGAGTGCACATTGTTCAGAAGTGTTTCAAACATACAGAATTATGGTTATATCAAAGGACAATAATTAGTATATCATTCTGATGTGTACTGGATGTATGCTGTGTCTTCTCTGTTAATTAAAATGTGTTTTTGTTTTAATCCTATATGATGCAAAGAACCGATTATTTGAAAATGTGATTCAAATTTAAAAGTCCTGAAATGCAGGTATGGATGTTTTTTTTATTAATAAAATTCAAATTGACCATACAAAACATGACATATCTCGGGTTCATACTGTCTGAAATTAAATTAGTGTGAAAGTAAATGTAAGACACAAGTTTTCCATACTGTTCCAGTCTGTTTTCAGATTTGGATTCTTCTGGACTTTTCAATAGATTTTATAACACAGCTGTGTTTTTCAGTTATGTTGGACACCAAGTCCTGGCACACTTTTGCCTTTGCTGTTCATCTCAAATGTGTCTGATGAACTGAAATAGTACAAATTACTAATTGGAAGGCATACCCATAAACTTCTGAAGATACTGCATATTACTAGTGTCTTTCTTTATCTTTATGTTCTAGGACCATCGTCGCCATCTAAAGTGGCATTGGTGAAAATGTCTGGTAGCCCTTTCATGATACTTTATGGTACAGGGTTCAGTTGTTCCTTTGTGGTGTACAACCCCAATTTCAATGAAGTTGGTACGTTGTATAAAACATACATAAAAACAAAAGATGTTAGTTTGCAAGTCCCTTTTAATCCATATTCAATTTTATACACTACAAAGACAAGTCATTAAATGTTTAAATGGATAAACTTTATAGTTTTTTTTTATTGTCAAATATTCACTCATTCAGAATTTAATGCCTGCAGCACATTCCAAAAGAGTGGGGACAGGGGCAACAAAAGACTGTGAAAGTTTAGGAATGCTCAAAAACGCCTGTTTAGAACATTTCGCAGGTGAGTATAAAGGGAACATCCCCAAAAAGCTCAGTCGTTCAGAAGCAAGGCTAGGGCGAGGTTCACCACTTTGTGAACAACTGCATTAGCAAAAAGTCCAACAGTTTTATAACAACATATCTCATCGCACAATCGCAAGGAATTTATGCATTTCATAATCTACACTCCATAATATCATCAAAATATTCCCAGAGTCTGGAGAAATCTCTTCAAGTAAGCGGCAAGTCTGAAAACCAACATTGATGGTTGATGATCCCTCAGATGGCACTGCATTAAAAACCGACAACATTCTGTATGCATAAGACCACATCGACTCAGGAAAACTTAAAAAAAAAAACACTGTCAGTGAACACAGTTTATCACTCTATCTAGAAGTGCAAGTTAAAATTCTACAAAGCAAAGAGAGAGACATGTATCAACAACACGCTGACAGCTTCTCAGGGGTCGAGCTCATCTGAGTGCTAAGTGTCCTGGCCTCTGGAGTTCACATTTTTAATTATTTTTGAAAATCATGGACGTTGCGTCCTTTGGGCCAAAAAGGAAAAGGACTGTCCAGATTGTTATCAGTGCTAAGTTCAAAAGCCAGTATATCTTGTGGAGGTGTGTTAGAGGCACCATTAATGCTGAAAGGTACATACAGGTTTCGGAGCAACATTTGTTGCCATCCAAGCAACTTCTTTTCCAGTGATGCCCCTGCTTATTTCAGCAAGGCAAGGCCCAGCCACATTCTGCACATGCTACAACAGTGTGGTTTTATAGTAAAAGAGTGTGGGTACTTAACTGGCCTGCCTGCAGTACAGACCTGTCTCCTATTGAAAATATGACAACAGAGACCCTGGACTGTTGAGCAACTGAAGTTGTACATCAAGCAAAATTGGAAATAATTCCACTTACAAAGCTTGAAAAATTAGTGCCCTCAGTTCCCAAACACTTATTGAATGTTGTTAAAAAGAACAGAAATAATTGGTTAAGTGCACTATATGTATCAATCGAGAGTGCTCATGTCTGAGACAAAAAGACACAATATATTTTGTTTTACTTTGCACAGTAAAAGAGTGTAAATTTAGGAACGGTATGAGGGTTGAATGACTTAAACAAAGTTATTCAATGCAGTGGAAACAAAGATTATGAGAGGGGAATATATCTAAAGGATTGAATATATAAGTGATGTCAACAAAGATGGGTTTGTGATTGTGTGAAGGTGTAAGGGCTGGTAGATTTACTGTCACAAAAAGTTTTTCTTATAAATCTCTTGCAAAATAAGGAGCCATAAAAACTGACAGCTAAAATGTTGGTGATTAGAAGTAACTAAGGTGATTAGAAATCAAAACTTAGAAGTCAAATACAGCACTAAGTTAAACCCAAATAGATACTGTATAAAGCATTAGTATGCACATTATGGAGAATTTACCAGCACATACAGGCCAGATTTATAAGTATCTAAGAATTACTACTGGAAGTAAGTGCTATTGTCTGCTGTCCAAACACTGTGAGCTTCAAATACTCAAAGATTGTTAGACCAAGGTCAGCCTTAAAGGGTAAAACTGTTTCCACAGAGCTACAGGTATATTGTAGAGCTATTCCACTACATCCTCTGATGATGCTTTGGCTACATGACTAAAGCTAGAATGCATTGAATCGTTGAACCCTCTTAAATTTGGCATGGACTTTCAGTTTCACCAGTCAGGTTATGGATTCAGTGTATGATTAGTTGCATCTTTACATGATCGTTTAAATGATCTTGGCATAATATACTGTAATTAAGCAAATAACATTCCATTTATCTCCACTGTGTGTTATGTGTGGATTGGCTGGAGCTTCTCAAGCTTCTGTATTGTCTTGCTCTTCATTCGTAATTCTAAGAGCAGTTCTCTGTTGTTTCATAGCTAGTAGTTCTAGTGCTGAATGCTACAATGTAAAATAAACAACCACTGCTTTATAATTTAACATTGGACTAAAAAAAAAGGTTTTGGTTACTCAATTTTTATAGTATAGCATACATTCAGAACTGAAAGTTTGGGTAGTGGGTTTGAAGCAGTTATTCAGATATTTAAACATACAATACCTGCTGTTCACAACATACTGGGCAAAATAACTGTTCAGACCAACGCTATCAAGATGTTTCTTGACAGCCGCACTACCATCCAAGACACTAACAGGCCTGACTTGTTAATTTTTCATCCTCAGAGTTGGGTGGGTGAGCAAGATGCTCTTTTCCTTACTTCATTCTTATTACTTTGAAATTCAAACAGCAGAACATTTGCTGGTGTCTGTGGTGTGAATTGTAGGTATGGGTCAATGCCCAGTAGAAATGATGTATATGTCAGAGGCCCCTGATTCATTCTCCTCCACTGATAGATCTGCTCTATACCGCCTCGGTGCTCCCGTCACTCAGAGAACATCTTGGCTTTCCTTGCATGAAAGCTTGCCTTAGCACGGGCGAGAACAACCTTTAGAGAGCAACCGATACACACTCCCCCACATCTGAGATCTGTTCTTCAAACTGCAATAACAACGTCTCAGTTTAACAACAGTGGTGTGCTGAGGAACGGAAACTCCTACACGTTATGCAACGGGAAAGGATAATGAAGGGCTGGCCCAGAATACAAACATCAGTCGTACAGCTGAGACAGATGGAGAAAGCAAGAGCACATGTAGCTTGGATTATTTAGAGTGCTTTAGTTGGCCTTGGGCAGATTTCAGATTATTCATCAAATCTAAACCAGATTATCTTTAATAGGAATTTCTCTCCACACAGTTACCCAGTTTGAAAGTTTAATGGTTGATTATTTGTACTTTAGTTTAGGCTGCAGATATATTCATAATTTTAAATAAAGTGCGTAATTCTAAAATTAAAGGTTAATCTTACGAACCTCTGTTGTCTGGTCTCACTCATAGGATGAAGGGCTATTTTAAGGCTGGTTCCTCTCAAAATTTCTTATCTGCCTCAGGGAGATTTGTTGCATATTGCCTCTTTTAAAAAATGCCATAAAATGAAATCAGTATCACTGATCCTTTATTTATAAGGCAGCTTATTCTTAATTAAAACAGTCTACCTGCGTCACACCCACGGCGGTAACATCCAGCATCCACAAACCCCTGTTTAACATCTCAGTTTTCAGCTTCTTGATGCTCACTTGAACCATTATCTTATCTATTCTTAGGAAGTCACTTTGTTAATTTGCTGAGTTACTGAAAGCATATATATGTTTACCTGGCTCTCGAACCTCTGACATGTTTTCTAATATTGTCTTGACATCTTCCCTGAATAGCCTTATTTAGCTGAACTTTTACACTTATAACACAGCCATCATTAAATACATATTGGTCTCTGAAGGAGGCAAATCATACACTACCACAATCTCTCAGTCTCTGCTCTTCACTTTCCTTCTTCAAAGCTGAACTCACAACATACTTCCTTTCTCAATACTTGAATCACTCTTATCATGTAAACAGTTATTTTCTCCTTCTCCCATCTGTATTGTTGTTTATTATTGTTGTTATTATTATTATTATTATTATTATTATTATTATTATTATTATTATTATTATTACTGCAAACCATGATTTGCATTCCATACTGTCCGTGTATTACTAGATAAGCCATGGAGGAGGGTGTTCAGGGCATAGTAAATGAATCAGTTACTGAGTTAATTAATGACCCTGGTTAAGTCTTTTGTTTCTGCTTTGTCTGCTGTTTGATTAATAAAACTGCTGTCATTCAGCATGTTTGCATGCTCCCTCTATCAAATGTCTAATTCTTTTTTCTAGGTATTAATCTAATCAGAAAAATTGAAGTATTCTGTCCATCTGACCACTTGGATAATTAGATAACTTCAAAATAGTTTAATGATCGGATTATTAAGTACATTTAAATGCACTCACAGAACTACTTTTACAGAATTCTACACATGCTCACCTAACTCAGACACCCCGTTACCGCCATAATATACATTAGGATTATTGTGCTGGATATGTTAACCTTAATAAGATAGATATAAAGTTTAGAATGTTCTATGGACACACACCAACACTCGAATGTTATGTTTGAGAGAAAGTTAGTGACACTAAGTGCTAAAAATTACTTTTATCATAGGTACAAATATAAAGCAGCCTTGGCTCTGTCTATGATGCATTTTTACACCACACCTCATGTGGTCTAGTGCAAAAATCTGATAACACAAAGAAATGTATGCTGACTGCAAAGCCTATACATCACAAAACCTCATACATTAAGCTTAACAGATTCTTCTTTGGCAGGCTCTGAATAATGTTTCCATTATCTTGATATGTAATTTCCATCAATAAAAGACCAAGAACTCACATGTTTTTAAAAGGACTTAAGCCTGCCTTGATTTTTCGTTAAAAGATGAGGGAGCTGGGGAGAATGCAGAGTTAAATCTACAAAACCAATCCATGAAAAAATTGGTGCTTTACATGCTGTGCTTAATTTAAGAAAGCCAAAGCAGATGTAATTGAACCGTAGAATACAATGAAATATTGTTAATTATTATTCATAAGTCAACCGCTCATTAAGCGATAAGGTTAACCTGAAACTGTTTAGTAACATACTAAAATTAAACATTATAAGTATTTTTTTTTATTTAAGCTTTAAGAAATGTCATTATCCAGTGAGTGAGGTTAAAGATTTGGATTTTTTTTCCAACAATTTCAACCCCATTTATTCAATTACAAGAAATGTGCCAGATTACATATTCACACTGCCCAAATAAAAGTGGACAAATCAATCTAATGCATGTCTTTGGAATATAGAAGTAAACCAGAGTACCTTAACCCAACCTGGCTTCTAGATAACAAATGTTTAAAAAAAAAGTTTGAGAATATGCCTGCTATATTGAATGTCATTTGTGCAGTTCAATATGTTGTTTATGCTGTTCAAGTATAACAACATGAAGAAAAAAAAACTGTGTCTTTAAATCTGAAAACTTGGGACAGTATAAAAATTGCAAATTAAAAAACAAACCCTGTTAATTATAGTTTCTTTGACTTTTATTTCATTTATTCAAGATATTTCATGTTTTGTCTGTTCAACATTTCGTTTGTTAACATACTTTCCTGCAATTCAGGCCTAAACACCACCCAAAAACAGTTGGGATGGGGGCAATTTAGAGCTAGTATTAAATAAATTAAAAAATAATAATAATGACCAACAGATGATTATAGTCGTGATTCCATACAAAATCAGCGTCTGCAAAAGTCTGAGTACTGGTCCTTAATAAGCAATGATGACCAGAGGATCTCCAGTAGTTTAACAATTGGTGCTTAAAACTTTTTGTGCAAAGAGAAGCCTCACTCTAGGGTTATTTACACAGACCAGTTAAACTAAAGTGAAAGGATACCAGAGAACACAGAAAACACCCATGCAAGTGCATTGCACAATGAGATTGACAGACATATAGATAAACATAAATGCTTACTGATTCCCATTGTGTAATTTTATAATATCCTCTCCTTAGATAAATTAAGTTTGGCTTCACCAAGTTAGTTTGTTGGTTTAATAGGCATAACATCTTTGATATTCTGATTCTGAAAAATGACCCACCTTGATGGCAGTGGAGGCGATCTGGAGGTGGTGCAGTTTGCGCAGTGTGCTCTCTCTGTCTATGAAGTAGGAGGCAGCCAACTGGTGAAGCACCTCCAGAGTTACAGCAGTGCTGTTGCTTGTGTAGTCGCTTACCTCCACTTTCTTGCTAAGCTTTCTTTTGTCAACAAATATGGTTAGAGCCTCCTCACCTAAAGACATATAAATATAAAGAAAGTAAATAATTGATTCATAATACAGAATTGTACTTTTTTGTTCTGTTTAAGTGAACATCATTTTATTAATGTGCCCTAACAATAACTAATAAAAGACAATTCAATTAATTTACTCATATGATTCATGTTATTCATGTAATTACAAAAATGTATGTCATACAATTATATGGTTAATGTAGTGTTTTTTTGCTGTTGTATTCCAGTGATTCATAGGGTAAATGTTGCTAGGAAAAGTACAATGACATTTTAAAGAAGAGTGGCAAAAAGAATACAGTTAAACAAGTTAAAAGCCTGTAAATAAACACTTGTAAATAACCTCTGAATAAGTCAGTTAAGGTGAGGGTAATGGTGTACAATGGTATTGATGAGGGAAAAAGAAAGAAAAAAAGCATTTGTGTATTAAACAATATTTAATTGACAATTATTAACATAATAGTATGTCCTTTGGCTCAACATAAAGATTATGTTCCTAAACATTTTTTAGCCTCAGCTTCAGGTAGATGAAAACAGTCAGGATTTTAAGTTTATGTATTTATACCTGTTGTTTTCATTTTCAGAATGGGGTTGTAAACAACATCATTTGGTATGGATTCATTACTAGATTGGTTAAAATATTCCATTATTTTAGGATATGTGCTACATACAGTATCTCACAAAAGTAAGTACACCCTCACATTTTTGTAACTATTTTATTATATATTTTCATCGGACAACACTGAAGATCTGACACTTTGATACAATGTAAATAAGCCAGTCTACAGGTTCCATAACAGTAAAAATTTGCTGTGCCATTAAACTAACTCAACACACAGCCATTAATGTCTAAAGAAACTGGTGAGTATACGCTTAAGTGAAAATTGTTATGGCAAGTGTCAATATTTTGTGTGGCCATCATTATTTTCTAGCACTACTTTAACGCTCTTGGGCATAAAGTTCACAGGTTACCACTGAAATCATATTCCATTCCTCCATAACGACATCCATGGTGGATGTTAGAAACATTGCACTCCTTCACCTTTCATTTCAAAATGCCCTACCAATGCTTATATTTCCTTACAGGGACCAGCAAAATGTCCCCTCAAAATACTGTTTGATATTTCTGTCATTGTGGGGACCTTGTTAGGGGATGTGTTAGCATAGGTGGTACATGATCAGCATGAAAGCATCACACTGTCAATATTATTTACTTAATAATTTGGCTGACCAATTAAAAAAGTTGCCCCATTTATACAAACACACACACACACACACACACATATTCACTCAAAGTGGGACAGCTGACATTCTCACTGACCTAATGCATGTTTTATGCTGTGTGAGTAAATTTATCAAAACCTACACATACACAGAGAAAACACGCAAACTCAAACACAAGTGTTTAAAATGGTTTCATAGTGTAATATATTTTTAAATATATGCATTAAATAAACGTCATCTTTAATGTGTTTATTGCAGATGTCTTTTTATCAAGTAAATCAGGAAACATTTAGATCAATGGTATCATGATTTTTGCCCAATACTACAGCTGCTTTCAAACAGAATTAATTCATAATTCAAAAAGCATCTTATGCACTTTTGAACCTTAACCTTAGATGTACTGGCTCCATTTCCCACATCAATAGTTAGACCCTCATTTGACGACTGAAAAATATTTGTAGTGCGCCAAGGACTGGCTTTTAAGTTTTTGTTAGGTGCACAAATAATGCTTGTTTACCCAAGCAATGGAGGTCACATTGGCCACGCACCAATATTTTTGCATTACACTGAGCTGCTTGTAGGTGCAACCAGTAGCAGTTTGAAAGCCAGGCGGGTGACAAGTGTGTCGTTCACAAAATAAATCTTTTCAGACCTTATCTCGGAATTTGTTACTGAAATAATCATGTCACTATTACGCTGAAGCTATCCAGCTGCACCTGCTTCCTGCTTCTCTACACTATAGTCAGTATAGGGTGCTTACGAAGCAGGGCTTGTCAACAGTCCTTCCGACACACTAAAGGCTGCAGAAAAAAATATGCATGAGTACTGTGTGCTCTATCTAGGAATGTGTCGGGCACGAAGTGCTGGCATGGTTTGAACTGGTAGAAATGATTCACACACCTGCCACATTTTTGGTACTTATATGATAAACTTACAGGTAGTACAGCAGGGTTTGAGAAATCTTTACCTCCAAGTGTGGCTGACAGCAGAAAATGAGTCCCATATTTCTTGATGATATTGTCAGTAATTAGCTTGGGGGAGGGCCTGCGTCCAAGGAGTCGAATGTTGCGGATGAACTCGGGGGTGAGGGGTAAGGGAGACTCCAGGAAATCTTTCCGCTCCACAGCCAGGTTATTCACTTTCCAGCGACCAAACTCCCTAAAAAAATAACAGACTAAGTTAGAATGATCCTTATTCATTAACACATCTGCACTCTGTGCAGGAGGACAAGATGAGCCATATAAATAACATGCTGCATAAGTTTGAACTAAAAATAAAGACAGCACTGTGGTCCAAGTTGTCAGCACTATTGCCTCACAGCTACAGGGATTCATGGTTCATGATCTTTCCTTAGGATGTGCAATTTCTGTGTGTTTAACTTTAAATGATAACGAGAAGGAGAAAGGTGGGGCAAGGTGGAGGGTGGGGGAGTTCAAGCTTTCCAATTTGGCTTAGAATCTGATTCTAAGGAGAAGCGCCTGAAGAAGTTGAAACTCAGCGGCTACAGTAGGATGTCTCCGATTGGTTAGTTTAATATAAATGGTCTGGATACAATACTTTAGTTAGTTCGTTTATGTATGCTGTTGCATTTATCACATAGCTAACGCTATCATTGCTCATAAAACTAGTAGCCCTAAACTGTGGCTCTTCAACTGGGTGGCACTGGGTGGGGGTGGACCAGTGAGGGGTGGTGCCCCTTAATGTTATTTAACAATAAAGGAGAATTTGAAATGGCTTGCAAAAGCATACAGTGGGGAAAATTTGGCACACTGACAACTTGGCAAGTTTTCCAACCTACAAAGAATGGAGGTATGTACTTTTTATCGTAGGTACACTTCAACTGTGAGAAACAGAATCTGAAAAAAAGAATCCAGAAAAATCACATTGCATAATTTTTAAATAATGAATTTGTATAGCATTGCATAAAATAAGCATTTGATCACCTATCAACCAGCAAGAATTCTGGACAGACCTGTTTTGAATTTGCTACCTGTATAAAAGACACACTCCAACCTCTCCACCATGCCCATGACCAAAAAGCTTTCTAAAGACACTAGGGACAAAATTGTAGACCTGCACAGGCTGGGATGGGCAACATTCAACTGTGGTGGCAGAATTATTAGAAAATGAAGGAAACACAATATGACTGTTATCTTGGTGTGGAACTCCATGCAAGATCTTAAATCATTATATAAAAGATAGGTCAGAAATCAGGCCAGAACTACACAGGGGGACCTGGTCAATGACCTAATGAGAGCTGCGACAACAGACTTAAAGATGACCATTAGTAACACACTACACCCTCATGGATTGAAATCCTGCAGGGCACGCAAGGTCCCCTTGATCATACCAGAAAGTGTCCAGACCCATTTGAAGTTCACCAATGACTATCTGGATGATTCAGAGGATCCATGGGAGAAAGTCATGTGGCCACTTGCTGTGTTTGGAGGAAGAAACATGGGGGAGGAATCATCATACTTCGAGGTGCTTTTCTGCAAAGGGGAGAGGACTGCACTGTACTGAAGGGAAATGTAAGATTTTGACCAACAGCCTCCTTCCCTCAGTAAGAGCATAACAAATATAAAGTGTTGTTTTTCTATTCTATCAAAAAACGTATTTTATGCAATGAAATGAATATTAATTACTTAAAAATCATACAATGTGATTTTCTAGATTTTTTTTTTTTCTATTCAGTCTCTCACAGCTGAAGTATACCTATGCTGAAAATTAATTCAAAGATTTAAATTTAAGAATTAATTTCAAAGACATTTTTTGTAGGTTCGAAAACGTACAAAATTTGAAGTGTATCATATACTTATTTTCCCCACTGTATTATTCCTGACATGGAAAACGTTTAACCTCCTTACAGAATTGTTTTTTTTCTTGGATGCTTGTATGGTGTGAAGGAGCAGCAAAAAGTGAATTGTTCATGCCAGGTCCACTTTAATGAAAGTCTTAAAACACTTTACAAAAACTCACTTTCCTTTGTGTTTTCCATACATTGATTTATTTGTGGCAGCCCCACAAATTATCAACATTGGCCATATTGATTTTGGCCACACATTTGATTATACTATGTAAAATGGGTCAAATACTATTTTATTATTATTTTATTTTATTAAGTAGAGCTTATCCATTCCTTACCTTTTACCTCAGATTACTGGCTTTTATGTTGGAGTGCGATGGATTTTTTCATTGTATTTCAGAAGCAAGCATGGCAGTGAGAAGCATACAGGAACTGAGGTGCACAAGAGGATGTGAGGAGTGAGCACACATCTCTGGTGTGATGAATTGCCAAGATGCAGTTCTTGTTTCTGTACTTTTTTTTAATAATTAGCTTTCTTGATTCAGCACACTGATTTGGTTTGTTTTACAATAGATTTGCAGAGGAGCACAAGACAAAGACCACCCATGACAGGGTGCAAAGTCACTGCAGGTCACATCTAAATATGCTTGTTTTTTCAAAATACAGTTTTACAATTTTTGTAACTTTTCCCTTTGGAAACCTGCAAAATATGTCCACAAGGTAAAACATGTCAGACATGTCTATCCTAGTGCAGACAGGGGTTCTGTTTTGGTGAGGACAATTCTCCGCTAACCACTGCACCACTATCCTAATAAATTAAAATATTAAATGAAGCTAAGAGACCAGGAAAACACTAGTGGATTATTTAAAATATGAGCCCAAACATTTGCAAAAGCATTGTGTCTCCATATAAACTATAAATAATTATATAAACTGTTCAGAAATGTACACAATATAAAGCAAGCTTATTTGCCACATTCTACACTGCTCACAAAAACTGTGTAGTGTATGCACATTTAGTATATTTAGTTTTGAATTATTTGCTGAATTATCTTTTTGTTCTGTGCATTTGAAAGCAATTAGACATAATTGCTTATATATGCATTGCAAAAATGCACATGCTCAGAACACTCAGAGAGATGGCATGCTCCATCTTACTTTTAGTCATGGTGGGTAACCTCATCCTCAGGTGATGAATGGGGTTGGTATGACCCGCTGAAAGGATATACATCACATTAAATCAGGAGTAATGACAGCGGCCTCTTGACCAGATGCTTGATTGATTCATTCCAGAAAATGCACTTATTTCCACATGCTGTTTTGCAATTCATAAAGGGCAGCCAAATTTATACTGAAAAAATGTCATGCTTTCTGGAAGGAAGACTCATAGCAGGGTCTGCTGTTATGCAATTTGTGAGAGGTAAGATAATTATACTGAAATCTATTTAGAAGGAATTCCAGACATTTAAGACAAATCTAAGACAAATTTCCTGATCACAATCCATAATGATGATAAGCCATTTTGTTTACACTGACAGATCCGGTGGGAGAACTGTTACTACCTCAGCAGTTCAAAGGTCCATGGTATTGACAGAAAAAATCCTTATTGTGAGTTTGTTCCTTAGTCAGAGCATGATAAGCTTACCTTGTATTACCCTTAGTAGGCATTCACACTTTTAGCATCAGCAAGGAAAGTCGGTTATTAATTAATTATTAAGTTTGTAGTACTAGTTCAAATACATAATTTGAGCTTTTATTTAAACCATTACTATAAACACATTAATTAGATAACCTAGTTTAATTCTTAGATGTATCATCTAAACCCTTGGTACGTTTGTATACATTTAAGGATTTCTCCTTGCCACTGTCACCATATGCTTCTTCAATTTGGGCTTGTGAAACTGTTTTGAGACAAGGCTCATTTGGAAAAAGGACTATAGAAATAAATCAGACTTGATTTGACTATAAAACTTTGGATTACAGTTTTTATTATAATGTGATAACGGCTCTTGTGTATCTGATACATAGCTTTTCCACATACAAAGACAATTTCGGTTGTTTTATGTAATATCACAAAAGCCTGATGTTCTCAGGAATGTAACTACACAGTCATTTATGAATGACCTTTTAAAAGCAATTCTGAATGAAATTCCCTGCAGAGTTGCAGCTATTATATTTTGCATCTCCATCTGTGCCTCAGTGTCTTTGGTGGCATTTATTTGGCACTTGGCCAATTAGGCAGGTGGTGCACTAAAACTGCATTTTGTCAGGTGTGGACATTTCCCACTGCCCCACAAACAGCCATGTTGAGACATTCTCAAAATGAAGTGTATTTTTTTAAGGAATAGATAATTTAAGTTATTTCACATTTAAACAAGGGGAATACTTGAAATATGCGGGACATGCTGCACTTCCAACAAATATTAATGTTAGGGTTTATATCTTTGGATTCATTTAATTGGTAGATAGTAAAATGTGAATAAGCTTGAGAGTGTGGAGAATGACATAAAAAAGAGAAGCTCTAACAGGAAAATGTATCAATTTAGTTTAAAAAAAGAATGTGATTACATTAACATAAAATTTACTGCATGTAGCATACACTTTTACTGAGAGGAATTTACAACTGTTCTTAGCTGAGAGAAGGGTCTTGCACAAGAGGCCAGCAGAGTTAGTATTGTGGTGATTTATGGTATCATAACACAATTGTTTTGGAAAACACCCATTTACAAGACCCATTGCATATAATGTGATGTGGCACATGTATTGGATTTAATAAAATGTATGTTTCAAACTCATGTTTGCATTGCCTGTAGCCTATACTTATGTATAATTCTGTGAGTTATTGTAGCAGATGTCCTTTGTATGGGTGTGTCATGGGAATGCACCATTTTCTCACTGTGCAGTGTATTAATATGCTTGTCTCAATGAATAGGTAGATAGATAGATAGATAGATAGATAGATAGATAGATAGATAGATCGCATACACACAAGGAATCATATGAAACTATGACTATGAACTATTACATAAACTATTATATGTGTGTATGAATGCAATGGTGCTACATAAAAGTGATTACAATATTGGAGGGAAAGTACAAGTTTATTGAGAAAAACTGTACAATTAAAAAGAAGCTCTAGTTATCATGTTAGGCAGCCTCTAGCCTGGATACAAGATGAGATACAGATGGCCATTTGAGCCTAGAGATACCCATCCCATCACATCAGCAGTTTGGACACTGTGTCACTGCACAGCAAAGGCAGAGTTGATGGGCTCACCAAGAGGGTTCCATATTTAAACCCATCTGTCATATCCCAATGGTTACAGGACATAGCAATCAAGGTTTCTAGTCCATGAAATCACTACAAACTAAGCCAACAGTAACTGGTTGTCAATATTAGGACACATAAAGGCCACCATGACAACACATGTAATGCCAAAATTTGGTTTTCACAAAGTTTGCTGCATTAGTTTTTATGGTGACAATTTCAATTAAATCTAGATTGTGAAGAGTGATCAGATAATTAGTTGATAAATTACTCGAAAAGTAATTGCCTGACATAAAAATGACCCGAATGCCAAAAGTACTGCATTCCAGCCACTGCATTTCAGCCTTGCAAAATGGCCTAATAACATCATTTCAGTAATGATCTCCTGAGCTCCGGAGAAAATGCTAATGAGGATGTGACAGCTGATATCACTTTGTCATGCTGATTAGGAAGAGCAGAATGGTTGCTTTAAAAGGGTACTTATACGTTTTTTTTTCCTGTTAACCATAGTTACTTCCAAGAAAACGTGCAGTCGTCATTGTATAAAAAGGGTTTCACATTCAACAACATTGCTGCTTGTAAAAAAGCACCATATTTAACCATTTATTGAATCATCAAGCACTTTAAGGAGAGTTGTTGAACTGCAGTGAAGAAGGCTTCAGGGCACCAAAGAAAGTCAAGCTAATGTCAGAACCATCTCCTAAAGAGTATGCAGCTATGAGATTCGGTCACCTCCAGTACAGAGCTTGCTCAGGAATGGCAGAGGGCAGATGTGAGTGCCTGAACACACAGTGAGACAGAGGATTTTGGAGGATGTCTTGGTGTCAAGAAAGGCAACAAAAAAGAAACTTCTCCAAAAAAAACATCAAGAGCAGACTGACAGTTTGCAGGAAGTACAGGAAATGGACTGCAGAAGATTAGGTTAAAGTTATTTTCTCTGATAACCCCCTTTAGACTGTTTGGGACATCTGGAAAAAGTATTGTTCAGAGAAAAAACGTGAACGCTACCATGAGCCCTGTGTCATGCCAACAGTAAAGCTTCCTGAGACCATTTTTGTGTGGGGTTGCTTCTCATCCAGGGGAGTGGATTTGCTCAAAATGTTGCCCAAGAACACTTCCAAGAATAAGGAATGGTATAATAGCATATTACAAGCACACTGGAATTGCTGCCCATGGGCAAAGAAACTCCCCAGATTTCAATTCCATTGAGAACCTGTAGTCAATCATTAAAAGGGTGGACAAACAAAAAAACAGAAACTGTCTTCAACTTCAAGCACAGATTAGTCAAGAATGGGTGGCCATCATTCAGGGTTTTACCCAGAAGCTGATATCCAGCATGCCGGGGCAAATTGCAGAAGTCTGCAATTGAAAAATTTACGGGACATTTCAAAATGAATACGCTTACAAAACTACTACTCCCAAACATTTCCTAACTGCTAGGCCACAACAGCCTGGATGGTGGACAATTAGTCAAAATGACTGTTTTGCTTCTCTCAGCCCAATAGTGCCCCCTTCGATTCAAGTGTATCATGGAGGAATACGATCTAGCAGTGAACGTCTAGCAGTGAACAATCTCTTACCAAGAGGTACAGTACCTAAATGTAGCATCTGAGATTATTTTTATAGGGCAGTTAGGGAATCACTTTAGACCCTGTTGTGGCAAGACTCACTGTCTAATCAGACACCTGTAATTATTCATTTATTTGTCTCAAATAGAACTATATGCAAATTTTGCCTCAATCTGACATTTCTCTCTGGGTACAGTGTCTTGCGAAAGTATTCACCCCCTTTGAACTTTTCAAATTTTTTTCCACAGTTCAGGCTTCAAACATAAATATATCAAATTGTAACTTTTTGTGAAGAATCAACACCAAGTGGAACACAATAGTGAAGTGGAACGAAATTTATTGGATATTTTAAACTTTTAAACAAATTTTAACAAATAAAAAACTGAAAAATTGGGCGTGCAAAATTATTCATCCCCCTTGCGTTAATACTTTGTAGCACCACCCTGCGATTACAGCTGCAAGTTACAGCTGCAAATTTTCCTCACTTCTCAACCCCCCAGCTCCTCTGCCACCATCCACACTGACTGCTGAAGACTTTGCAGTCTTTTATG
>JAVSBV010000010.1:576487-593770 GCA_033117975.1 Parotocinclus spilosoma | reverse complement strand
ACACACACACACACACACACACACACACACACACACACACACACACACACAAACACACACACACACACACACACACATACACACACACACACACACACTAAACGTGCTACTGTTATACCAGTGGAACAGTGCTGCCGGATTCCAACTGGAGTGTGTTTTGCATTAACGAAAAGCCTCTGTCAGCTCAGTGGTGCATTGTTATGTGTGTGTGTGTGTGTGTGTGTGTGTGTGTGAACTCGTTGAACTGTCCTGTTTTTTGTAGAGATGAACATTACTGGTACTCAATGACCAACATTTTGAAAGAAATGTAGGTAGGAGGAAAAAAACAAAAGACCCAGATATAACCCCCACAATGCATAGCCGAAAGTATGTGGACACCCTTACCAACTATTTTAGCCAGGAAAATGAGCCCAAAGTCGGACGAGCAGCCATGCCGCCTGGACGTTTTGGGTATTGTGCTGAAGAGCTCGGTGACCTTCTGCCCTGAGTTAGGGTTAGGGTTAAAAAATCTGCTGAAGAAACTCATCAGGAGCTTCAGGGATCAGGTTTTTATCGGGAATCGTGATATATGTAGGTTCAGGTGCAGGTGATCACCTGACTATCCTCATCTGGACGTGATGTCCACCTTGGGGGCACCCAGAACAGATGGGGGCCCCCTGTTTGAGCTTTCATTTGAGGACGTTTTCCTTTGAAAGATAATAACTTATCAGCATTCTGTAACGTGTGCCATGTTTAGGTGTCCACAGACTTATGGCCACGTGTTGTGTAAGTCAGTAGCTCGTCCTGGTGACGTGTGGAGATCGGTTAAGTGATCCGTTTCTCTCTGCAGGAAGAGAAGAAGGCCCACGAGGTCCAGGGCGTGAATGACGTCATGGCCGACCAATCGGAGGAAGAAACCCTGAGAATGGAGGAACAGTCAACGGTCAGCAGCGTCCCGCCCACTCCCGTAGCACAGACTCCGCCCCCTCAGCAGCACACGGACCCCGCGTCCCCGACGGTCGCCACGACCCCCGAACCCGCCCCCGTGGTCTGCGGTACCAAAGAGCTGCGCAGACCCTCCGAGGCGGAGCAGGAGTACGAGGTACGATTGTGTTTCCTTATACGCCATAAATAAAATAAATAAAATAAATTAATTAATCAACTTTGTTTGGACCACAGGACGGTCGCGGGTTCGGGATAGGGGAGCTGGTCTGGGGGAAGCTCCGTGGGTTCTCCTGGTGGCCTGGACGCATCGTGTCCTGGTGGATGACGGGGCGCAGTCGGGCCGCAGAGGGAACGAGATGGGTCATGTGGTTTGGCGATGGAAAATTCTCAGTGGTGAGTCGACCGGTTCCATCCTCTTTTAAGATTTAATCAGTATCTGTGTTGGTAAAACGGACAGTTCCCGTCCACCGTGGTGAGATAACCAATCCCGTTTGTTCTAGGGAAAATGTTACGCTGTGTAATGCAATTGCATTTCTTGAACAAAAGGCGGCACAATCCTACGTCCTTCCTTTTCTTTTTTAGCCTGAATACACTGCTCGCAAAACATCACGAAACGTCGCCGTCTTTCTGTGAGCTGTATATTGTTTTTGTTTACAGACTTACAGCTAAATGTTTTAAACAAAGCCGTCGAGTTTTAAAAAGCAGCTTTTTTCACGCGGTTGTTGTTTGAAAAGCCCTTAAGCCACAATAGAACATTTTGTTTACGGTTGTGAAGCTCGGTCTCCCTGCAGATTAAAGTCTTCTTGCTTAAAAACTGCAAAGGAAGCGTGCATTAGTTAGCATTGTGTACACTCCATAAATTAATTTTTATTTAGGCCAGACTTTTTTAATTTCTTGTTCCTCGGATGTTCCTACTTAAGAATCTACTGAGGAGGGAGGGAAAAAAAATACAAATAAATCTTTATTTTTCAGCACTTTTCAATTTCTCGTGGACTGTGTGGAATCAATGCAAGGAAGGAGGAAAAAAATAAAATAGAAAATGTATTATAATTTTTTATTATTATTATTTATTATTTTACATTTTTATTTAAAAATTCCACCGGCGGGCAGAAAAAGCGAAAAAATATATCTATATTTTTGAAACCTTTTTTTTTTTTTGTATTCTTCAAATATGATCGTCGTCGTATCTGCGAAACAAGCAATAAAAAAAAGTCTGGCCTAGCGCATTACAAAGCACGTTTTCACAACCCTTACATTTATTTATCCGCTCCCACAGACATATTTAATTTTTTAACCTCTGGGTTGACATTCTCATTATTGGGATGATCTAATAAGATCTGCAATATTCTATAGAACATTGGTGGCGACCCGCTGAAGCGTGTCAGGAAAGATCCCTGGAGAAATGTTCTCGTTTTTTTTTTTTTTCCCTCCCTCCCTTCTATAAGTCTATAATCTTCCGCAATTGGATTCAGTACATAACCTCACTTTACTGCCCACGGAGACCAATTTCACTTTGGCTTTCTCATAGAGCTGCATCCTCAGTCTGAATCCCACTCCGTCAAATCCAGACCCGTTGTCGCCTTTTGATTATTTTTATGTAACGATAATCTCGCTGATCGATTCTTTTTAACTGTGGCTGGCTTCTTTATCAAGCAGTCAGTAATGATCCGTTACAATCTGGTCTGTTATACCTTATAATGCCTGGCATAAGCCTGAATAAACCCTCATAACGCCAGGCCACATAGCACGCTGTTGGAATAATGTTCTGGTTTGGGACAGTCGCTTTCTCCACCCATGTGCTCCTTATGATATACTAGTACTGTATCATAAATATATAGGTTATAATAGAACTATATATGACGTAAAACCTTATTAAGTGTACATTAAAACGTATTTTCCTTAACGTATCCCTAGCTATGTACTCTTATACGGTTAAATAAACATAAGATATGGGTTACATAGAAATATATGCATTACGAACCATACATAATGCCTGAATAAATGCTCTTCAGTAGCTTCGGTGACATATCTCTGCATGAATCATGATCAATGCTCTTAAACTGCATGTAAATTTCCTCAGTATGGGGATTATCTTGTCAAGGCGTGAGCTACGCAGGCTTTCTAATGCCAGAATGAGACTAAAAACATAAATAAAACTTTATTTGGTCATTCGGTTTAGAATAGCAATAGATTATCTAGCACTTTGGAATGATCTGTTCATAAGAACGCTGGATCTGATGGATCTCCGATCACGGATTATACAAAGCGTACGGTTTACGGTCGATGATTTATAGCATGGCGTGCGGAGTATTATAAGGAACGGAACTATCTGATGGGACGAGCGACCGTTCCCTGGTGGAACGTCCTATTTAAATGAACCCTAAACTGCAGCCAGATGGATGAAGTATGGCCTTGCCAAGCTGGCCTGAGATTATGAGTTTAAATGCAGGAAACTATGCATAATTGAACACCGTTTCCCTGCGTCAGGCTGCTCCTGTGATATGAGATTGAGCTTGATTTATAATTCAACCGCTACAGCAAACAGCGGAAGCAAAAAAAAAAAAAAGAAAAACACACCACAGAACCGCAAATGAGTAGCACCAGGAGGTATAACACACACCTACAGTAGGACAGGCCTTACATTATAACAAACCGGGCATTCCTGGAGCAGTTAATATCCGTTCTTAACGCATTATAAACCTGTCGTAAATCACGCTGACAGGCCTGTAAGTGTTCGTAATTAGCTATAATGCACATTAATACATCGTTATTAATGCATATCCCACTTAATAATGCATTACAGAGCATACACGTGTCCTTAGATTATAACACGTTTATTAATATTACTGGACAGAGTCGAAATGGAGGGAGTTTAACCACATATCTGAAACCCTGTTTTTGATATTCGTGCTTTTTATTTAGCACGTGTCATTTGGAAGCTTTGGCGTAAGACCAAACCCCCGAACCCGTCGTCTGAAAGTGCTCAGGGCTTTTAGCGTTATAAATATGCATAACACAAACTTGTGGCTATTAAATTCAAACTGTAGGGCTGCTCATTATGAAGCTCAAATAGCTAGAGTTAATACTTTATACAGGAAGCCCTTGTTTCTGTCCTGTGACGAGCCTCGTTAAAGCAGGCCAGCAGGGGGCACTGTGTGAGTAGTTTCAACCAAAAGGAGCTCCTGCCAACCAATTTGAACCCAGGCTCGGTGCTGGAATAACAGCCAGTGCTGGAGCGGGCCTGTTCACTGAGGGTGAAGTTCCTTCTCGTCGTGTTGCTGCTTTGTTTCGCTTTCTTTGCCGGTGAGACCTCTTTATAATGCAGGTGCGCTTGGTTGAAATGAGCTTGGCAGGTGCCGAGTCACGTCCGACTTGATCATCCTAACATCACCTCGGCTCCTCATTAATACCTAGTGCTGCGCTCCCACCAGAATTGTTTACTTCACGTCTTTCTTCCATGCCTGAAGTGCTGCTGGCTTTATTCAACGCAGAGGAATGTTTTTATTTTTCTTACGTTCCTTATCGGTTTAGCTCTGCTGATATCGAAAGCAGATCACTCACAAGGTTTCACTAAACCATTCCAAAAAAGCTTCGGATAGCACACTCGTTCCACACAGCTCTAGGGTCCCAGGGTTCCGATCTTCACCCCTGCTTACTCTCTGCCTCGATTTTGGCCTGTTCTTCCCCTGTTTTTTGGGGGATACTCCTGTATTTATTATGTATGTGTTCTGTTCTGTCATGGATGGATATTTAGAAGCTTTACTTCAGCTAGCTTTACTTAAATTAAACTGCATTTCCCAAGGGGATTCGGAGTGAGCTGCAGTCACCTGATAATTAATGAGGAATATTAATGAATTGGATTGCCAATGGAAGTATAAAGATCCGATCTTTGCAAACTGGACCAAATATTCAGCCTAGGTTCAACGGTCCTGATCTGTTGTCTTGCTGCCCGGTTACTCCTGGTTTGAACTCAGAGCTTTCTCTTCTATCGGACCAGACAGTGACGGACGACTTGACGGCAGTCCCAATTATTGTTGTGGAGCCCCGAACCAGGATGGGCTGTCAGGTTTCCCAGCGCTGCCGTGATTGCCATCTCTCGCGATGGACTTCAGATTTGGTCCTCAGGGGGCAAGCGAGCTGAGAATGGTGGTCCTTAAGAAGTTGATGACTCAACCGTCCTGACAGGCACATCATCGATTTCTCTGGGTGGAGGTGTTTGCAGAGTTATATTCGGCACGCGGAGACGTGCTCTGAGTCACCCGTTTTGGTCTGTTCACAATGTGTAATTAGGTCCACGGGTCCTCGTGTGTGTCTGAGCAGTGGATGATGTGCAGAAGTGAAGATCCATGGCTTTATGGTCATGACGTGACTGTAGAAACTCTTTTAAATTCTTATAAGAAGTGTACAATACCGGCATACTCACCAACCTCAAACCCTTAACCATATGGTATAAACCTGCTCTGGTACAACCAGTTCTCCAGTGGACATCGATAGTCGTGTAAGGGATTAGTTCAGCATTAGTCAATGGTTTAGTCTAGTTTAGCTCTAGTTCAGACTGGTTTAAACGTTTGAGATATGCACTGACGAAATAGCGTTTACTTATATTATACTCCGGGATAAAACTCTTGTTTTCATAAGTTCAAACTGTTCCTCAGCATAACATTCACACACACGGCGCCTCCTGCCTCTCTCCTAAATCAGGCCGTCCTTCCCAACCGTATGACCGAGCCAGGAACGTATCGATCGGAGAAGCTACCAAGAGCCCAGTGGCCACTTTGAAGGACTCACAGGACTTTATTGCTCATATATTTACACCTATAAATCAAATTTACCGTGGCTCTGATCCCAGCCGTTCAAAATGTTCCGTGCCCTTTCTGCCGGTCCCCTCGCCGTCAGCGATCTGAAGTGAAATCCAGCAGCGCGCCTCTGACAGTGAACACAGACACGGTGGCTGAAGGTGGCACAGTAACTGTCTGTGCGCTTAAGGCCCTTTGCAGGACTGAAATATTATGGGAGATATGTGTCAGGTTGTGACACGGGATGAATCCAGGGGCTGCGGGTCCGTCACTCACAGAAATAATTTAAACCCAGGATGAACTGGCTGGGGAAAAGTGAAAATCTCAGATCGCTGACAGGCCGAGAAGGGGGTGGGGGTGGTGTGTGTGTGTGGGGGGGGGGTTAAGATGAGACGGGTTCTAATAAACCCGGAACCGTGATCTAAGGCTGCCAGAAACTGACACTTCTGATCGAGCCGCCGTTAGGCTGGAGTCGCTTTCCGACGGTTCCGGGAACGTCACGTTGGACGATAAACGCTTAAAGTTCTCCTTCATAGGCAGCAAACCACGACTTTAGGGCCTTTTTTGGTTTTAGGTAGGCGTGGCTTTTCAAGACTGTCAATTCAGGCCAATCAGAAGGGGCGTCTACATACTTTTGGCCAAATACTAGATACCAGGGTTCGTTCTTCTTTGATTCCAGGAGCTCCACTCTGATGAGAAGGTGTTCACTGGATTCTGGAGCATGTTATTATTAAGGTTGAGATACGGCCTGGGATTCGGCTTGCGGTCGGTATTCCGATTCATCGAAAAGCGCTGGATGAGGTTCGGTGTGTTCCGTTTTTTCCCAAACCGCGATTTCTTGGTCGCTGCATTGTCATGTCGGAATAGAAAAACAATCGAAGGGCCACCAATTAGGCGTTCGCTACATTGCCAAAAGTTTGTGGACACCCCAAAGTCATACTTCCACGTAACACTAACCACACCTAGCGATCCCCCTTGTTTTATCTTTCTACATTTAAAGTCCTCTTGCTCCTTAAGCAGATCTGATATATATATATATATTATATATATATAACGCCAGCGAGTGCCTTTCCCTGAAGTGTCGTGTGGCTGTAGATTAAAAAGCCATTATCACCACCTGAAGCTGGAGTTTATGCCGTGATGATCGATTAGCGCCCATTGTAAATATCCGGCCCGATTCTTTACGCACATTAAAGCTCTAAATTTGTCCCGGTCATGTGTGCAGACCAGTGCACGTTCCTCATCATCAGGGTAATGTACACGCTATTTCACGCTTGGCCTCCACATTTGATGCCAACCCATTACGGATTTGGCTGCGTCATGAGTTTGGGCACAAGCTAATACCCCGGCGGTGATATTTTGGGAATGGGACAGAGTTTTAGTGAGTTTGTCGTCCACAGTCATGCACTCACGTCACTTTTATTACAAATGGATTTTTTTTGTGGTTTTACCCAATTCCCCTGACAGTCCAGCCAGAACCTCGGGTAAAACTCAGATATTGGCAGGTTCTCTTCTCCGGAATAAAGTGTACTTATATAGACCTATAAGGTATTTGTTTACCTTTTAGAGTTATAAATGACTCTTGATTCCTGAGATAGATGGTTTTATCTGTAATATGAACGGCCTCGAGTATGAACTGTTCCTTCTAATTAAACTTTCTCTGATTTGCCGTACTAGACCCAAAGCTCTGAGACATGAGTCTGGAGACGTAGACAAATCCCTTTCGGCCTAAATGGGCAAAAATGTACTCTAGCCAAATTCTTATAATCCCCATCTATCCCCTAATCTCACCGGAGAAGCCCTGACACACAGCGCTGAGACAGGGGCCAGGAAAAGCCCTTCTCTTTCCAGAGGAGGTCCAGAGGAGTTCGTGCTTATTGATTAAAAACAGAAAGTTCTTACGTTCAACGTCAATAAAGGTGTCGTTTAATTACATGAAATGACGTTCCTGAGCGTCACTGATTTAAAACTTTACATCTGCGGTTAATTAGTGAATTAGAATATAATCTCAAAGCTGAAACATACGCTTGTGATGACTTTGTAAGAAGCTTATAGTTAAACGCTTTTATTGAACAAAAGTACGTGAACTTCTGAACAGATGAGTCGTCTCGGAAAGATCCGAGCATGAAAACCAATTCCTACGTCCCGATGTGAATTATTTCCATGCTTTATATCACATATTTTAATTATTAAGCAGGTCAGAGAATCGTTTGAAGATAATACTGGTTGTTGGTATTTGTTATAGCTGTGTGAGTAGCCGGTTAGGGTCGGGCAATATGATGATCTTTTATCGTATCGTGATACACAGTGAGCAGATTTAGGATATCGGTGCTTAAAGTGTGACCAGCTGTCTGTTTTAATTTAAAGACTGTAAGACTTTTTTAATTGCTCGTTCCTCGGATGTTTCTACTTAAGAATCTACTGAGGAGGGAGGAAATAAAAATATATAAATATAAATCAGAATTTTTTTAGCACTTTTCGATTTCTCGACGATGTGGAATCAATACAAGGAAGGAGGAAGAAATAAAAATACTTTTTTCATTTCAAAATAAAATTTATTTAACCAACAATTAAATTAAGGTGAATCTGAAAAAAAATGTAATCCACCGGAGGTTGGATAAGGCTTAAAAAAAAAATATATATATATATATATATATATATATAATATATATATTTATTTATTTATTATTTTTAATTAATTTATTTTTTTTACTTCAACCATTAGTGTTGCGCCGGATCCGAGAAATACAAAAAAAAAATAATAAAATAAAATAAAAAAAAAAATAATAAAAAAAAAATATTTATTTATTTATTTATTTATTTATTTATTATTTTTTTTTAATTTTTTTTTTTTTTTACTTCAACCATTAGTGTTGCGCCGAATCCGAGAAATACAAAAAAAACTAACAAAAAAAAACATTTTTATTTCGATTCTTCAAATATGATGGTCGGCAGAACCTGGGAAACAAGCAATAAAAAAAAGTCTGGCCTAATTAGTTCTTTTTGTTTAGATCCACCTGCTGCACATTTGGTATAAAAAACACTTTAGTAAGTATAATATCTGAATAGGTTTGCATGAATTAAAATCCCGTGTACCGTGATAAATATCGCGTATCGTTAAAATGCCTTTGCATATCGTGATATACCGCTTTTACCGTATCGCCCTGCTTTATAACCACTACAGGAATGTTTTGTGGCCCCTGTGAAGG
The DNA here is from genome assembly GCA_033117975.1 of Parotocinclus spilosoma. Taxonomy (NCBI): domain Eukaryota; kingdom Metazoa; phylum Chordata; class Actinopteri; order Siluriformes; family Loricariidae; genus Parotocinclus; species Parotocinclus spilosoma. The sequence continues at coordinate 584,841 of JAVSBV010000010.1, read as the reverse complement.
CACGTCTAGCCTTTAACAGGTCTGGATGGGGGTGCGTTAGGGTAGAGGGACGTCTTATCAGTTACCCGTGCCCTAAGGAAGACGGATGGTCCTCAGCAGGGTGTATCTGTTGTGCCGTTGTGCTCTTTCACTCCTGACTGAGAGAGCGGCGTCAGCACAATGGCTGCCATCCAGCAGCCGAGGGAAGAGTCAGCTTCTTACACGACCTTCTGTGTGTGTACGGGGTGGGGGGTGGAGGGGAGGGGAGCGAGGGGGGCGCCTTAAAATCCCAAGCACTCAGTACAAATGTTAGTGGAGTGCATCTCAGACTGCAGACTGTAGCTCGTCTTCAGGACTGATTACAAGGTTTTGGTTAATCCTCAGAGGCTGCTGATCGATAGGATATGGTCCAGGTGTAGCCCACACACACACACACACACACACACACTGTCTACAGGTGATGTGGGACCCTGCACTGGGGTCTGCACTGGGACCGGTCTGGGTCTGTGCGCTGGAGAGTAAAGGTGGAGTAAATATGGTAAAATAATGATATAATAAACATAACCTGTGAAACTAGAGACGCCCAAACTGCAAATGACATGCAAAAAATGTGTAAGACATATATTTTAAAAAATAAAATGGACAAACCCGTTTATAATCTAGCGTCCGTATTAAGAATCTCTTGCACCGCTCCCTGGTAATCGCGCTCTGTAAAACGGACAGTTGCGAGATAAATTAAAGCGACCGACGGCCGGCTCGTCCTCTTCAGACAGCAATGTTCTTTTCAACAAGCTGCTTCATGTTCTGAGTCATTAAGCGATAGATCTCGCAGGACGCCCCGGCAGGAGCTACGGCCGTCTGGTACGGCTGATCGATTTCACCGCTTGGCACTGTCTAGACGATTTGAGTGAAAACTGGCCGGCATCCACTTTGTGGCCTGGTTTTGGACGTTGATTAGGAGGTAATGGCTCTGAATGACTGTTCACCCGGGCGTCCGCTGGTCCGGGGATTTAGCGGATCGAACGGTGGTCACGTGATGTCGCGTGGCGTGACTCTGGCATTGACGTTTACCTCCCGAACATTTCCTGTGTTTGTTGGTGTTCGATGCCAACGCGATATGAGTGAAATGTAACTCATAAATCTAATTATGAGCAGATCATTCACCTAATTCTGTCGTCCAACCCCTTCTCATAAACTGGAACTCCTGCCAACTTGCTGCCATCCAGCTCAGTGGCATGAAGGGTGGTGGCTCTGTAGGCAGTAGGGCATGGTGAGGTTGGACGAACTTATGGCCAAAAGTATGTAGACACCCGATACTTATTTTAGAAGATTTATTATAATAAGGACTGGTTCATCAGCTTTGTCATTTCTCTCCTAAAAAGGCTATCAGGAAATTGGGTGCCAACGTGGATGGCACCGGAGCCCTGTCCATAATGCCCGTGTGTTTTTTAGGATAGGGTTCTTTGGTGCAGTCCTGCTGTAATAACCGAGCTCTCTGGAGTGATGCAGATGTTGCAGATGTGAGAGTCAGGTCATGTCGCCTGGCACTCACCGGATTTAAAGGACAGCTACAGCTGACCTCGTGCTCAGGGTCACTCAGACACGAGGGGGAGCGCCTGCGTTTGTTTTTCTTAAGTGGCCCCGTGCCGGGCGCTCTGGGAGGGCATCGCCGTGCGACAAATTTAAGATTCCGCTGATCGCATCCATCTGTTTCCCGAGCGCCGGCAGCTCGGGTAAAAAAAGAAGAAAAACCTTTGAGATTCGGAGCCTGATAGGAATTCCTAAAGAGCTGCCGCGGCGCGCCGACCCGCCGGAGAGAGGCATCCGGGCCGTTGCCATGACAACGGGACGTGCAGACCGCCGCCGGGACGTTCGGGATTTACGAAGTCGCGGCAAGACGAGGCGGCGTATCGATTTCGGAGCGATTCATCAACGAGATGTCTTTGCGACGTCCACGGAGAGCGGGACTGAAAAAAATGTAGTCTGAACAACGTCGCGTGACGAGATCAAACGCGTACCCGGACACGCGCGCCCGCAAAGACGCCGGCCCAGACGCCGGCCCAGACGCCGGCCCAGACGCCGGCCCAGACGCCGGCCCAGACGCCAACTCACGAGCTTAGCTTAAGAAAGGTACGAGCAAAGCTGGTTCTAAGGTCTACAAAATATCATGCAGGGCACAACAAGCACATGCTCTGATACTGACACACACACACACACACACACACACACACGCACACATCAGCAGAGGCCCCACAAGGAGTAATTAAACATTTTTGAAAGCTAAAGAAAACAAGATTAAAACCCTTAAAAACCCAGTGGACAGAAGAGTGTAAATGAAGCCAAAGCTGGAATCGTACCAGGACTGTGGGGATCAGGTTTCTGATGGAGGCTCAGTTAATCGATATGGGGGCACCGTCGCCACATGAGCTGAAACGGAGACGGTTGTTCGGGGTTGTTTGAGCTGTATTTGTTACCCTTTCAACACCTCCCGTGTGTGCCTAGCCGTCCAGCCGAGGCCTGCACCCATGATCGTTTCGCCTGGCTTATTTTCATCCCCTCACGTCCCAAGGAAACCGGTTCGCCTAACGACCCGGGCCGTGCCTTGTTCCTCCTGTACGGTCCCGTCGTTAATGAGGGAGTGAGGGACACGGATCAATCTCTGCAGGCTGTAATTTACCGACTCTAATCTTTACCGGAGACATTAATCTACCTTCATAATTGGTCTGAGCCCCGCGCTGCTGTAAAAACAGCCATCCATATTTACGCAGGGTGTGTTTCTCCGAGGGGCTGCAACGGAGTCCCGTTTGGAAACGCTTTAACACCGGGGACCATCTTGCTTTGGGCTGAAGACCGAAAAATGTTCCCCTTAAACGCGCTCTGAAAGTTTCTTCTCCAGCATGATCAAAAACATCAACAAAACAGATCCCTTTCAAGCCTCACTACTCCGATTTGAATTGGGACTCCTAATAATCCATAAATGTCTCTTTAACGAGCTCCACCAACATGTTTCCCCAATGATATTTTGTTTACTAAAAGAGCCTCCGATGCCGTCTCGGTCCATTGTTTCGTAAATTAGGACCATCATCTGCCGTTACGGTCCATTTCAAGTTTCAACATTTAAGTTGTTATTTCTTCTCACAAGTAGAGAGTCCTGACATGGCATGTGACCTTCAGATCCATTTAGAAAAACAGTCTGTCATTAAGGAAATGCCTCCGAAGCTTTCACAAGGAGTGAAACGAACGACGACAACAACAACAACAACACAAAAAAAAAAAACCCGTTTAAATTGGAAGGCGAAAAGGAAATTGCCTGCATCCATAATCTAATATCTGAAAATGACTCAGCAGTGCAAATTACATCCATCACTTTTGACATGAATGCTGAAATCTGCTCTAATTGGAACCATTTATTTTGCACTGAATCACTGAGCTATTATTTGTAAATGGAACAGCGGCACTATGTTCGGTTTGGGGCGTGAAGCTTGTCCGGAGAATTTACTGAATGAATGGATTTAATTAGTCACACGCATGTTTTAACGAGGGGATTGTGCAGCTGTCACAACCACCAGAGTCGTTCCAGTTATTATTATTATTTATTATTTTTTTTTTTTGGGGGGGGGTTCCCCTCCTCCTCTGCATATTGATCTGTGTATAAATAGATAAATAAATTCAGCAGATCTGATGGGTTGTGTGTTTCAGCGTGGCTTAGTTTAACCCAGATCAGGAACTCTCACTCAGGGATTAAAACACAACAAGCAGAGAGACACGACGCCAAAAAGCTGCCAGCCAGAGCCAGATTGATTAACCGTCCCACCGTCTTGTTTATTGCCTTTTTCCCCTTCAACTGTCATTTTTATTTATTTAATTCTATACGTACACCTTTCTCCTTTTGCTCTACAACACCATTTTTTTCCAAGGATAGAAAATGAAATTGGCATTTCTGTTTAAGCCACGCAAATTGATTCTTCACCCCCTGGGTGGTGTGTAATAAGACTTAGCAAGCATGAAAGAGAAGAAATCTCACAGCCGTGGCCCAGGAAATAAAAAAAAAAGAGAAAGAAAAAAAAAATAAAAAAGAAAAAAAAAAAAGGAGAGGAGTTGTACGGAGTAACCACTCTAATTTTCTTTCTCTTGCTTCATATCTGAATCAATTTTCTTCAAGGCTCACAAGATGAAGGAGTCAATACGTGTTTTGGGAGCTTTGATTTTTCTTTTTCTATTTTATATTATTACTGAAAAAAAAAGGGGAGCTCATCCTGCAAAACGGGGGCCGTGATCTGAATACGCGAGCAGGTGGGCAGGAAGAGGAATAAATAGTGGGTAAACGCTCCTGCTCTGGATTGTTAGAAGTAGTTATGCAGCCCGAAATTAATTTCTAAAATTAATATTATGATCATGTTTTATGACAGAGTGATGCTGGAGCTTCAGACAGAAGCCGAGGTTTGTCTGGACTGAACAAAAACAGTTATTAAATAAGATTGATATTTAGAAAACACAGACACTTTAAGGTGAGGTTTGCTATCAGACGCTTAACATCCATCAAGAAAACCAAGCCTGCGTTATTAAAACGGAATCCGTTTTTTATTTTAAGGTCGTGTGGCTACCAGGATTTTATCAAACCGACAAATAACACCCTCTTTCCTCTGAGCTCTGTTTACGAGCCGTTTGCGTTGAGGCGTCTCAATACTTATGATCATGTATTAGTGAGCATATTTCATTACCTGTTTCGGCTGGTACTTTATGTGCCCATTTTGGGCGCTGTTTTTAGTTCCTGTCTCCAGAGCGTGGTACAGCGGGCGCTGTGCATGACGGGGGCACCCCTTTACACTCTTCCCTTGCCACCCTGATGCATGCATTACTCTGGATTAGGATTAGCATGGACTTGCCAGGCCACATTCTATTCCAGTGCTGCACTCCGCCCGTAAATGCTTGATTATGATCAATCTGGCAACCACGCAAGAGTTCCAGTCTAGCGGGGAGCATCATCCTGCTAAAGATGCCAGAAGCCCTGCCTTGAAAGCAGCCAACGATCTCTCACCACGAGGTACGCTAGCCTCTGAGAGTAGCCTCTGAGAGCCTTTTTATAGGGCAGCGCTGTAGGACACCTGTAATCATTTATCTTTCTACCCGAGACAGGAAAAGAACCGTTTTGTTTTTCTGTCTGGGCGGTGTTATTGTTATTTATGAATGAGCCTGTGAGTATTATAGAGAGTATAGCGAGCGTAGTGACTCACGCACTGCGTTTCGGATTAAGCGGTACATTCTTGCGTGGGAGCTTTTTTGTTTTCTCCCTCGTTAATCGCGGCAGCTTTTTCGGTTCGTTGTTTTTGCTGATTTTCACCAATCTCTTGTTATTTTTTTTTCCCCACAGCGATGCATCGCGGGATTAATGAGGAAGCGAAAGCGGAGAGCTAAACGGAGGAAGGTGTGAGGGCTCGACGCGGAGCATGGAGAGGAATAAAACAAACGGCGTGTGGAAGCGAGATCCGATCCACTGTCATTCTGTTTATGGATGAACATCTTCACCTAATTACACGCCTGAGCCGATCGAGGCCGACCAACAATACGCTAAGTAATCGTCCACGAAAGCCGTTTCACATTCCAATTAATAGTGCGAGAGCAGCCTTGCGTGGTGATGTCATCCCACTGTTTACTTTCATCACGCCTCGGCGGTCCATCAAAAAAAAAAAAAAAAAAAAAAAAGAAAGAAAGAAAGAAATACAAACAAAACGTGAGAGAAAACACGACCAGGACGTTCTAACCGTCTTAACATCAGTCCGGCCTGAGACTTAAGGACTAGAATAACAGCCCCAACACTCTAAATGACCTTTATCAAGGGTCCGGACCCGACCCCATACCCCGATAGAACCCGATAGAACCTGGCTTTTAGATTTGTTCCTTCTTTTTTTTAAAAAAAAAAATCTTTGGTTCCATGAAAGATCTGTCATCCTGATTGCTGAGCCCGATCCCCGTTTCCATGGCGACGGTCCATCCTAGACGCCTCCGAGCCGTGTCCGAGAAGTGGGCGGGGCTTGCGGGCGTGGCTGTAACACGAGGTTGTGTTTTTTTGTACGGTAAAGTTTTAAGCGGTGTTTGTGAACGTAGCTCTGTTGGACAAACTGACCCATCTGAGGGAGGGGAGAGCGATCACCCCTCTTTCTGAAAATTCAATTCGTATTCATAATGATATTCTGGTCTGTAGAGGGAGAAACACAAACAGTAAACCCCTCCCCGTCGTTATCAGACGGAAGCCCGCTTATAAACGTTTGTTGATCATAAACCGGAGGGAGTTCCCCTGATCGCCTGCTCCTCAAACGCCACAGCCTACGGAATCCGTCTGAAGGTTTACATTTCACGTTCTGACCGACACCGGGGAGCTCTCGATCGTTCCTCATCAGACCCTCATTACAGGAGGTCCGGAGGTCGGTCATCGAGAGAGGAGGAAACGTCGGTCGGCGGCGAGGTCAGACCCGCCCTGTTTACCCATAAATCTCATTACCGCACGGACGACCTCCGGAGCGAGCGCCCTGTCCGTCAGCAGGAAGCGTTTAGCGCTCGGCTGACCCTCTGGTCTCCGGCTCTACATGCTAACATGGGAAGGAGAAGCTCGGAGACGGATGGGATGATGGACGGGGGGGCGCTTTTCCGCCCGGTTCCGCGTCCAGGACCTGATTAAGATCGAAACAGTGCAGTAACCGGGCGTCCATCTGCCTTAATAGGCTCCGTGTTAGTGCCGTACTGCTCTTTGGCCTTTTAGCAAAATGAGTTATTGGTATAAGCGGCTTTTCTCCGTCTCCATTTCAGTGTTTCTGGAGGGCACCATCACTTCTGAGATCAATAGCAGGCAGCGAGCGAGACGGACCAAGACACAGAGAGAAACCCAAATGTTATTTTCTTTAAAATAATAGCTGCCGGACCCTTAAAAGCCCGCTGGAAGCTCTCAGTCCTCGACACAAAGGTTCATCTGTTATTCCGCCAAGCTTTTCTTCTCCAAAATCAAACATTTTGAGGACGGAAAGCAGGACGAGCCTTCAAAAGGGATCAAGCTAAGTAGCGCAAATGAGACGCGGATGAAAAATTAATATTTGGACACGACTCGTCCTCGCGGCCTCGGCGAGCTCTTATTATCCCTCGTTAGTGCGCCCAAACACGTCCGGACGTAATTCTCCTGGAAGCTGGAGGTCGTCGTCCCGGAGACGCCGCCGTTAAGCTGATTGGAATCGGGACGGATCCTCACGGACGGTGACAGCGCCGAGAAAAAATAAGCAGGGATGCTTAGTGGAGTAATTACGCCGGCGGGTGATGGATCAGGGTGTCCCGTAATTCTGATGGGAAGTCATTGAAGTGAGGGATTTGTTCAATCGGGGGACCGAGTCACGGCGCTGAACGTCAGGGCCCGCTCATTCGTCATCGTTTCCAGGACGGACAAGCAAGGTCGAGAGATTCTCCTCCGGCTCGACTCGGAATATTTAATCCGGATAAATGAAATTAGAGGCAGATCAAAGCGGCAGATCCATTACCGGGAATCGGGAGAACGAACGCTGATCCCTCACGCCGAAAACAATCAAACTCAACGCCACCGCCGACGCCTCGGAAAGGTCACGCGACGACGGGGCTTCAAATGCCAGAGGTGTAACGTTAAATTAAGGAACGCTCTAACAGAACTAGCCCATACAGTCAGAGGCTGTCAAATCAATACGAGCTCCGACCTTATGTTAACTAAACCCCCGATTTTAGGGGTGAGTCCCACGCCGTCTTACAACTGGGCACCAACCATCAGGGGTAAAGGGCTGTGCTCTAGAACCCAACGGGGTCTGAACCCGACCTGCCCCTGTGGGGTCGTCTGGTAAACCCTAAACATAACGTCCAATTACAGCTTAGGGTTAGGGGATTAGTGGCTAGAGTATTTAAGGTTAGGGTTAGAGTATCGGGGTTAGGTATACGGGACTAGTGGTTAGAGTATTGGGGTTAGGTATAAGAGATTAGTAATAAAGTATTGGGGATAGGTATAAGAGATTAGTAATAAAGTATTGGGGTTGGGTATAAGAGATTAGTAATGAAGTATTGGGGGTAGGTATAAGAGATTAGTAATAAAGTATTGGGGTTAGGTATGAGGGATTAGGGTAAGAGTATTGGGGTTAGGTATAAGAGATTAGGGTAAGAGTATTGTGGTTAGGTATAAGAGATTAGGGTAAGAGTATTGGGGTTAGGTATAGGGGATTAGTGATTAGAGTATTGGGGTTAGGTATAAGAGATTAGGATAAGAGTATTGGGGTTAGGTATAAGGGATTAGTGATTAGAGTATTGGGGTTAGGTATAAGAGATTAGGGTAAGAGTATTGTGGTTAGGTATAAGAGATTAGGGTAAGAGTATTG
>JAVSBV010000010.1:543717-554745 GCA_033117975.1 Parotocinclus spilosoma | reverse complement strand
TAATAGGATTTGTTTCTGTACTTTAGGATTTGGTCCGAATAAGCGGCTGGTCCCATTAACCGGTGGTCCTATTAACCAGAATCGTGATCTCTCGCCCCTCCCTCAGCACCGTCGTTGATCAGTATCTGATAGGAGCACATGGGTAAGGGATTTTTATCCAAACTTTATCAAGCTCTATAATACAGAGTTACGTTCACACCTACCGCTTAAAACTTTACTGTACAAAAAAACAAGCCTTGTGTTATAGCCACGCCCACAAGCTCCGCCCACTTCTCTGGGCTTTTTATTATGTGTGTTTTAATATTTGTGTATATAATAAATCCTGTATTTATTATTCTCTTTAATTGAATGAATCGTGCCCGTCGCTGTGGAGCCTGAGAGGGGTTCGGATGTAAATGCGCTGATTAACAGCCCCATGATGAATAGTTCCATATGGCAGGTGGGAGCAGCTGGGCCCGCCGAGGGGCTCCCCTCCAGCCAGGGGCAAACCAGGGGGCAAATCAGAGGGGCTTTACTGCCGTCACACACCCCGAGCTCACCGGCAGCACAGAGACAGATAGAGTAATGCTGCAGCTCTACATTCTGCAGGAATAACTAACACACACACACACACACACACACACACACACTGGGAGCGCGCGCCGGGGCTTTTATTTTTAACTCTGCAAGCAAAACTGCTTTCAGGAATGAAGACAGAAAAACAAAACGGAGCTTTAAAATAAAAGCTCCGGCTTATGAAGCTCAACGTTTAAATAAACTAGTAAAATAAATAAATAAAAAATGATATTTTTAAAGACTTATAACACTAAACCGAAGTTCCAAGAGATTTAAAATATTTTATATTATTTTAAACACGTTTATCCTGGGTGTAAGCATGACGTTTTTGGTATATTTTGAAATACTTTTAATATTTTAGTCTTATTTTGTGTTTATTATTATTATTATTTATTTTATTTTTTTCCATATATTAATTCCTGAAAATAATCTGTAAACGAGCAAGAGCTGGTTATATCGTGCGTTCTGTCAAAAACGCTAGGCTAAAACAACTTTAATAAATAAATAGAAAAATGATTTCAATCAATACGCAAATTCTGCAAACGCCCTTTTTATCTAACGTTTAAATATCGTAAATAAAACCCAATCTTTTTTTTTAATTATGATCAATTTAAGGACTAAATAAAAGTGGTGACTTACAGTGCTGATGTTTTGCTCCTCGTCGGCAGAATCCTCTTTTTTTTAATGATAATTTGTTCTCTTTTTTTGTTGTTGTTTAATAACATTTTTTCCTTCTTTTTCTTTCCTCTGCTTTTCGTTTCTCTTCTCTGCGGCGCTGCTGCTCTGCTCCGAATCAAAGCCCTTCAGCTCTCTGAAATATTGCATTTTATATCAGCAGCCGTGATTAATATTGCATTACTTACATTTAACATTTATTTTCTTTCCTTTCTTTCCTTTCTTTCTTTCTTTCTTTTTTTTCTTTTTAAAAAAGCTGGAGATTAAAACCCGCGTCTTCAATAATAATATTTAGATCTGCAAATGTTTTCCTTTTTTATTATTTTTATATTCTGTACAAGTGATCATCCCTAATCCTAATCCTAAACGATTCGGTGTTTTTGTCTGGTTTTAGGTTCCCCTAATAATCCTTAAACAGGAAGAAAAGCTCCACTTTAGCCTGTTAGATCTCCAGGTGAGTGCAGAGGTTGGCTTAATGAATTAATTAATTGCCATCCTATTTAATGACACTTTGTATGACACGTTAGAGGATCCCATTAGGCACCCTCTAATAATAATTAGAATAATTACTCAGGTTTTTAATTAGTGCCTCGTTTGGTTCGCGTTATTAATTTCCAAATCTCAGAGCATGCATTATTGAATAAAGCCTTTCCAGCAGGGGGGTTCAGCTTTAACGCTGCAGGCCTTCCAGAGCTTTAGCATGGATCTCTATCATTTATCAGGCTGGGGGTTTAATTATTAGTACTAATAATAATAATAATAATAATAATAATTATTATTATTATTATTATTATTATTATAATGATAATAATGTGGGATTTGGGCTAAATAAGTTAGGTAATACAGTACATAAAAAATAATAAATACTTTGTGTAATTTGTTTTGAGGTACAAATTTGCACTTTTTAATTTTTTATAGAATTGATCGTATTGAATTTAATTATAATGTTCATATTTATATAATGTGTTCATTACTTATTATAAGATTTTGATGGAAATAATTGTATTTTATTTTTGTAATGATCATATTTCTAAAGTATATTCCTAATAATTATAATAGTATTAGTAATGATCTTATATATGTTAATAATAGTGTAGGATTTGTATTAAATGTTGTTTTTTTTTAGTTTGGTACTGAGTTACAGAATAAATAAAGTCTTGTATGGTTCGAGAATAAATTTGCACTTTTCTAAATTTATGTTGGATTAAAAAATTTTTTTATGAATTATTATAATTATATTTATAACCTAAATGTATAATATATTCATAAAACTTTATTATTATTATTAATAATAATCATAATAATAATCATAATAATAATAACAATGATAATAATAATAATAATAGCAGTTATAAAACAAAAAAAATAAAATAAGTAAGAAGAATATTAACAGTAAAAATATTATTTCTTAATAATAAAAATATAATGTATATAATAATAATAATAATATATTTTTTTTATAATTTTCAGGGACATATTAGTAATAATTATTTATTGATTTTTATTGATTTTTTTATAATTAAAAAAATCAACATTCCTTTAGAATTCTTTAATAATTAATCATATTTAATAAACAATTAAATAACCCTTTAACATTCAAATTAATACAGATTTATTGTTAGTAGTAGTATTTGTGACCTGTATGTTCTATTTTAATGCATTCTTCACATTTATATATATATATATATTTCTGTATATAGGTTTATATATATATGCATGACAATAATAATAATAATAATAATAATAATAATAATAATAATAATAATAATAATAATGATAATAATAATGAAGCAGTCATTTTTGTTTTCTCAGTGATTTATTGAGGATAGTAAATGGTAGGTTTGGCTTTACAGAACAGAAGCCTTTGGATGGATTAATGAGTGAGTGAGTGAGTGAGTGAATGAATGAATGAATGAATGAATGAATGAATCGGTGAATCTCAGACTCACCTGCCTGGCGATTGTAAACATGTGCACCAAATAAACCAAGAAAAGTCACTCACTACCAACACGGAGTTCTTCTTCTTATTTTATCTCTCGACACTTATAAACACGACAACATGAGCTGTGTGTGTGTGTGTGTGTGTGTGTGTGTGTGTGTGTGTGTGTGTGTGTGTGGAACAGTACTGCAGCAGTGCTTCAGGTTCACTTTAATAATGCATAGAAATGTTTGCACTGCAAACCAAAAAGTGGACGAATCCAAGAATTCAATGGGAGATTGGTCTTTATTCTTTTTTCTTTCTTTTTTTTTTTTTTGTTGTTGTTGTTGTTGTTTTTTTTTTCTTTCTTCATCTTCTTGATTCCTCTCCTCTGAATCTGGATGAGAAGGAGATCACATGCAGGTTTAGAGCCAAGTCCAGACTGTGCCAAACCAGGTTATTATTTACACTTACAAAACGCCTTTGTTAGAAGAACTAAATCTAAAGAATCATTTCAGAAAGAATCGATTCCAGTGCAAAAACCAATCCGGACCAATCGAATTGGACCCGTACCTCAGACGGGGAGTGTGTATGCTCGTTACGTTATTGTTCTTTAAGCTTTAGACACACTTTAACCTGGTCCCGGGAACAATTTAAACATGAATGAGAGAATGAATGAATAAATGAGTGAGTGTGAGCTCAGAGTGCATGGTCACTTCAACAAAAAAAAGTGCTTATTGTTCAAAAAGAGTGTAAATAAAGCCAGGTTTAATGTTTGGTCTGAATAATTTTTTTTAAAAAGGCATTTTTATTAGGAGTGAGCTGAGGATTTTGCATACTTCACCAGCAGATCTCGAGAAATCAATCAATAAATAAAGAATAAATAAGAAATAACGATCATAAGTTAGTGAGCGTGGTGAGGGTGAGGGTGAGGGTGAGGGTGAGGGTGAGGGTGAGGGTGTGACGTCTCATCCACGTTAATAAAGTAATAAATCTGATTTATTCTTCGTGAAAAATCACAGAGGCTCCGGGACTGGGGTTTTGGGATCAGTTGAACCCAACTCTGTTCCCAAATCTTTACGTAGCTGCTACGTTTTTTTCAGGGATATCGAGTTCCATCAGGGTTCTTGTTCCGTTCCTGAAGGCCCGAAGCCTCTGAAGGTTCCCCAAACGCTTTGGACGTTCAAGGTAACTAGAATCCCAAACGGGCTCCCTAAACGGTTGTGGTTCGACACCGAACACGAAGCCCAGAGTTTGTGTTTTTTTTTCCTTTCCTAAGAGGGTAGAGTCTGGAGATCCGGCCTGGTCGTGACGGCATCAGTGCGTGGCCGAGAATTTGAGCCGTTTCTGTTTCTGTCTCTGGTTGCAGAACCAGACGCGCACCACGTTCTTTTTGAGGTCCAGTTTCTCCGCGATGGCGGCGATCTTCTCGCTGGACGGCCTGGGCTGGACGGCGAAGTAGGCCTCCAGGGAGCGCTTCTCGGGCGCGGCGATGGAGGTGCGCTTGCGCTTCTTCTCTGTGCCGTTAAACAGGTCGGGTTTGTTCGTTTTCTCACGCTGGGCGCCCTCCGCCTCCTCCAGCCAGGCCTGCAGGATGGGCTTGAGCGCAATCATGTTGTTATGGGACAGCGTCAGGGACTCGAACCTGCAGATGGTGCTCTGGCTGAGCGAGCCCACGCCCGGGATCTTCAGGTTGGCCAGGGCGCCCCCTACGTCCGCCTGGGTGACTCCCAGTTTGATCCGTCGCTGTTTGAAGCGCTCCGCGAACGCCTCCAGCTCGCGGGGGTCCGTATCCGAGTCGGGCAGGGAGGAAAGTCCGTTGGGGACCAGCCCGGGGGCGGCCTGGGCGCCGCCCGGGTGGCCGGGCAAGAGCCCCGGGTGAGGGTGGTGCGGGTGGTGATGGTGGCTGAGCGGAGAGCTGATGTTCATCGCCGCCTGGTGCGACAGGTGGCTCAGGCCGTGCATGTGGGCGTGAGGGTGAGGGTGAGGGTGAGGGTGGGGGTGAGCCGAGGTGGAGATCAGCCCGGCGGTGCCCCCGCCGCCCCCGCCGCCCCCGCCCCCTCCTCCCCCGCCGCCTCCCCCGGCCGCCTCGTGCGCGCCGCTCATCAGGGTCAGCGAGGGCGAGCCGATGTGCTCCATGATGTCCGGCGGCTCCAGGTTCTGGTGGTGGTGCGGGTGGTGGTGCGGGTGGTGGGCGTGCCCGTGATGAGACGGGGCGATGGGCACCGTGGACGTAGACGAGCACGGCACGGTGTTCATGGTGTGATAAGTGGCGTCCGGTTTGAACGGGTGGGCTTTGCCCTGCGACACGGCCATGTCCACCGCCGCCAGAGCCTCGGCTCGTGCCAACAGCGTCTCATCCAGGCTGGCGAAGATGTTACTCTGTAACTATAACACCAATCACACACACACACACACACACACACACAGGGTGAGACGGCGGGCATCAACAGCATCAGAATCAGCTTTATAATCTAGAACGCTTCAGTAATGAAAAAACGTCAACGATGAATTACTCCATTAACATACGAAAAGAATTAAATAGTTACAACTCCTATATAAAAATGATATTTATATAACTATATATAATTAAAATATAATTAACTGTGGAAACTACTTACATTTGTACTGAGAATGATCTTTAAAAAACTATCAAAAAAATGAACTTAGACATTGTACGAATATGCATAATCCCAACAATAAAATTCTATCTATTCATTCAAAAATAATTTGTATTGTCACTATAAAAATGGCTAAATCATAACTAAATCATATATTAAAACAATAATTACATTTTTAGAAAACTATAAAAATGATTTCTCAGTCATTTATTCTAATAACTAAATTATCTGAACAATAAAAATTACAATTACAACGCTGTCGTGGAAATAAATTAGTAACTATAAAGTTACTTTAAAATAAGTTATAAATATAAAATGCAGCACAAAGTAATTACATTTTAAGTGTAATAATTTAAATTAAAATTCTACTATTATGTAAATATTTTCGATTAAATTCTAACACTTTTAAAAGATATTAAATAGAATTTAAAAAAAAAAAAAAACAGTATCTAATACAATTATTTAAAAAAAATATTGAAATTATGAATTTAAAAAAAGGATAAACATGCACATATGAACATATTTCACTAATCAGGCTATAAAATATTAATTTGACTAAACTGGAACAGGAAAGGCATTAAATTGTATTTCATAAGATAAAACATAAATACGATGGCATTCCTAAAAAATTTAATTTTATATGAGCTATTTTATATAATAAAATAATATATAGAACATATTCATAATAATAGATTTTAATTGAACCAATTGTGTTCGTATTAACGATATTAAAGAATAAAACCATTTAACATTTTAATATCATAGCAGATCCTCGTGACATTTTAAAATGCATTTAGCCCTAAAAATAAAGACAGCACAGACTTGACTGGGCATGCGCACACCGGGCAACACTAATGATTTATAAATACAATAATAAAAAAGGATCAATTAATTCAGAACATCACAGGAGCCCAAACGGAGCAAAGAGGGAGAGGAAAAGTGACAGGCAGGGGTGGCATCATCTTTTTGGTTTGTTTTCTTATTAATTATTTATATCAGGTCTCCTTTCTAAAGTTTTCTCTCTTTTTTTTGGCGGAACGTAGCGCGTTTTTTTTTTTTTTTTTTAAACTAACAATAAAGAATAAATAAAGGGTTTAAACCGATTCTAATCACCGAGCTTAAGCTGGAAATTAAAATATAAAATCTAAAAACATAACTTAGACGTCGGAGAGTAAAACGGGATTTAAAAAAAGAGCTCATAAGCGCGATTATTTGGATTTCTTTAAACGTTTTATCATGTTTCATTTGTGTTTATTCTAATGTCGGATTCATTCTTACAGACAGAAAAGTGACGCGTCCAGTTCAAACACGCGCACTAAAAGAAGGTAAAAACAAAAAAACAGAAGCAGAGAATAAAATCAGGGACATTTAGACGCGCTTTTGTTACTCCTGAGCGCCTCAGACACGGGACAGGAAGGAAAGCAAAACAACGCGATGCATTAAAAGTACATTAAAAAATAATAATAATCATAATAATAAATAATAATCACAGAAAACAAGTTTACGGTCCGAAATGGGTTTGTTATTTCTGCCCAAACAGCCGCCTCGTGCATCGTGTTTACACTTCCAACATAACAAGGAATTGGTGAAATAAAACAGAGAAAACGTTTAAGAATAAAAACGGATGCTCTCGTTTCGAGTTTATACGATTTGAAGGTGTTTTTTATTTATTATTATTAAATAAGATAAAACCCTTGCAGGCTCAGATCGGACCGCGACATGGAGGAAAAATAAGAAACGTGAATAATCCGGCGTGTTTATTTTCTAATCGATATCTATTTTAATCTGTTCTTAAGATTTGTGTGGTATTATTTTTATGTTTTAAGAACACAGCAGCGTAACCGAAGTGTTTCTTTTTTTTAAAAATGTGTTTGGAGAGCGCGGATGATGAAGAGGAAAAGAAAGGAGTGAGAAGTGAATAAATGTGGGAGTCATTTAATATTTAATGAATTAGAGGGGAAAAAAATGCGGATTAAAAGACGATAAGACATGAAAAATAAATATAAAAATATATACATATATTTATATAAATCCAAACTGAAACATTTAATCCTCGTCGGGATCATGATGCATGATCCTTAATCCTTATTATGTTTTTAATAAAAAAAAATATATATATAAATGAAATAAGAAGCAACTGAAGACAGATGCAGATTATTTCTGTTGTTTTTTTTTTAAAGCACATTAATAATCCGGATAATCTCTGTGTTCTGAACAAGAATAAGTTTGATTTTTATCTGTGTGTGTGTGTGTGTGTGTGTGTGTAGTTGTTTTTTTTACCTGTGGAGTTTGCAGGCACGCTCTCCGGATCGCCTCGGAGCTCGAGTGTAACGTGGTGTATTTGTGTTCAGGTAAAGTCGGGTGCATGGCGAAATGCGGCTGCTTGCTGTTCATGGACATCATCGTGGAGATCTTGCGCGGGGGAAGAAAAAAAATCAATAGAAAAGAAAAACAGAAATTGAAAAAAAAATAATAAATAAAAAGAAAGAAAGAAAAAGAAAAAAGCTCAAAAAAAAAAAAAAAAAAAAAAAAGAGCCTGTTCGCGTCCTGTCCGGTCCCAGAGAATAAAAGCGCGAGAGGCAAAGAAAGCGAATGGCGCGCGCGCGCGGAGCAAAAAAGAGTGTCAGGACTCAAAAGCTCGGGTTTAGTCCGACATAAATAAATAATCATGTAAATAAGAGCGCGCGGTGCCGCAGCGGCTGCGGGTTTTGACGGTGAGAGAATCCGATGCCCGGTGATGAGACAGAGAGAGAGAGAGAGAGAGGACAGGGAGATGTGTCTCTCTCTGTGTCTCTCTGTATCTGTCTGTCTCTCTCCTCTGCGCTCTTACACCTGAGTCCCCCCTCTCCGCTCAAATCCCGTCCGCCCCCCCCCTCCTCTCGCGAGATCTGGCATCCCGAGCCTGCCTCGGGCTCACACCACGAGCAGGCGGGACGGAGCTTTCATGTGTGGGAGCGCCACATTTCTGAGCCTCACCATATCGACATGGACTGTATAAAGAAAAGGATAAAGAAAGGCCTGGTTACCCTGTTAAGCCGCCTCTAGCCTGGGATTCAACAACATGAGGAGATTTGTGGAGGCTTTACTGGGTCTGGGTGGCCTCCTGAGGTACGGTTAGCGCATCCCGGTGGTACATCTGGGTCACAAGGAAGGGTTCCTGTTAAAGCAGAGCGTTATCTGGTTGAATAATGCCGTGTACTGCAGGTAGCGCTGAGCTATTAGTGTCCCTTGTATCACCATCGTATTCAGTGGCTCCTCAGATCATCCATTCAATTCGATTTTGTTTGAATTCCAGAGCGCTTTTTACAACGCAGCATCGTCTACGCTGTCTTACACCGTCTTAAAAGGCCAATCCCAAGCTGAGCAAACCTAGGGCGACAGTGGCGAGGAAAAAACTCCCTAAAATGGTAGGAAGAAACCTTGAGAGGAACCAAGACTCAACAGGGGGCCCGACCTCCATGGGTGGCCTAGATGTTAACGAAATAAACACCAAATGGTAAATTAGGTTAATAAATAAATAAGAAACAAGAGAGAAATAACAAGATTTAAATTAGTAATAGAAACAAAATGAAAATAAACTAAATTATAAAACAAAAACAAGGATTCGCTTCGATAAAATCCTCCTAACAATTTAAGTCAAAGTGCAACTTACTTGAGGATATTAAGTAAAATGTACGTACCCTAAAAGGACGTTTTTGTGAAAATATTAAGTAAATGTTCCTTTCCTATATTTAGGTTATATGTATTTAAATGATTTAAGGAAAGTCAATTTAGTTTTTTCGTAGACAGCTATCAGAATATGAAGTTCATGTTACTTTATTATATGTGAGTTAAAAGCTATATGTATTAAAATGATTTAAGTAAAGTCAACTTATTATAAAATTAGTCCTTAGTGGGAGGTCCTTGGAGGCACATCGTCTCCATTGTCCAACCGATGGAGGGAGATCATCACCCCCCCCCCCTCCCGCCCGGAGTTGGGCCAGTGTTTGAAGCGTCACCAATAGGTCTCCATACTCGGACCTACCTAAGCGTCGTCGGATCCTAAAGAGAACCTGGATACAGTACCAAAGACGATCTCGTTTTCTGACATCACTGCAGACGAAGGTGACGGGGCTGAGCTCCTGGAAACGGCCCGGGCTGAGACACGTGGTAAATGTACAGTAGCCCAGGATTCCGTCCAGATCCTGTCAGCCTCCGTGATCAACCGAATCTGATCTGGTACCCAGGCTAGAGGCGGCCCAACAGGGTAACTAGAGCCTCCTTACAATTATATACACAATTATATAATAATAACTTAGAGATAAAGAGTCCTGCACTTCCTGTACCTGGTTTTTCAGAGTGTGGCTTTAATCCTGATATCATGTTATTAAAAACATTATTATTAAAGCTGCTGAACTTAGAGCAGTACGAGGCACAAATCCACGTTTCTATTTGATTTATTTGTTTGTTCCAGGCTTTATTTGACACTGTTAGGGGGATGGTGTAGAAGTCTGTGCTGGATATTACATTAATTTGTTTGTCTGACATGGAATGTGTCAGTAAGAGCGTTCAGACAGAATTTAAACAGAGTTTGGGAGGAAAATCTGACAGAAAAGAAAACTACAAATCTCAAACGCCCAGTGTTGCTTTGCTCACAATGACCGAACACAACAAGATCTAATAATAATAATAATACTAGATTACTGCTGTTAATATTATTATTTTTATTATTTATATAATAATAATAAAAAAAAAATATTTTTTATTATTATTATTATTATTATTATCATTATCATTACTATTATTACTGATGTTATCATTATTAATATTATTATTATTATTATTGCTATTGTCAATATTATTATTATTATTATTATTATTATTTTACTGATATAATTATTATTGTTATTATTATTATTATTATTATTATTTTACTGATATTATCATTATATTATTATTTTAACTTTTATTTATTATTGTTAATATTATTATTTTTTAATATCATTATTAATATTATTATTATTATTTTTAACTGCTATTATAATTATTATTGTTATTATTATATTTACTGCTATTATCAATATTATCATTATTGTTATTATTATCATCATTATTATTTCTGCTGTTATTGTTATTATTATTATTATTATTATTATTACTGCTGTTATTGTTATTATTATTATTATTATTATTGTTATTATTATTATTATTATCATCATTATTATTTCTGCTGTTATTGTTATTATTATTATTATTATTATTATTACTGCTGTTATTGTT
>JAVSBV010000010.1:490821-502387 GCA_033117975.1 Parotocinclus spilosoma | reverse complement strand
CACACACACACACACACACACACACACACACACACACACACACACACACACACACACACACAGAGAGAGAGAGAGAGTGTATTAGACACTAAAGGTTTTATGGGCGTGTTAAAGGCGAGCTGTCTGTGGGGAACTGGAGCCCATTGATGAAGTGACAGGTGCAGTTAGAATATGATCCTAATCCTGTTCAGCATTCTTCAGCACCGCTGCCATCGCAATTCCTCCACACATTCACCCAGCTGTCAGGTCGCAAAATCCCTTTAAACACGCACAGCCCTGATACACATCAAAGAGCTTTAAAGGGGTTTCAGCAGCTTAACACACACACACACACACACACACACACACATTAAAAGCAGCACACATTAGATACTTAATGAAACACTTTGGTCAAAATGAAATACTAGAATTTTTCAGAATCAAAGATACATTTGGTACCTGAATATTGATCTTGGGACTGCAGTAGCCTAGCGGTTAAGGTACTGGCCTCTGGACCTGATTGAACCTAATGGTCCTGGGTTCAAATCCCACCTCTGTCAAGCTGCCATAGTTGGGTCCTTAAGCAAGACCCATAACCCACCATCGCTTGGATTATAAGACTGTAGGAATTGTTAGTCTCTCTGGATAAGGGCGTCTGCCAAATGCTGTAAAATGTAAATCTTGAGTTTTGCTTAGATCTAGCACATTGCTGCTGATTAGCATTGTCCCAACTCTATGCCTTATATTTACATTACGTTTACATTAACATCATTTAGCTGACACCCTTGTCTAAAACAACTTACTATTAATAGTATCATACAAGGTAAGCTTACAATGAACAAAGATAATGCAAGGACCTAAGGAATAAGAGCCTTGCTTAACAAGGTCAGCTTTGGCAGTATTGGGACCCTCAAACCTCTGGTCAATAGTGCGGTACCTTGACTGAGCCATGTAATCACCACCACTGCAAGTATTCAGTGACAGAGACTATGATTTAAATGTACTGCTCACAAGAATTAGGAAATACTTTAAAATAAAATCTCCCATAATTAAATATCCCCTCATTTTAGTGAGCAGTATATGTGTGTGTGTGTGTGTGTGTATATATATATATGTATGTATGTATATGTGTGTGTGTGTGTGTATGTGTGTGTGTATGTGTGTGTATGTGTGTGTATGTGTTCTGATTGATTGGCTACCGATCATTTTCGGACGATTTCTGTGACAAAGCACAATCAAAAAACTGATAACCTGTACTTTGCAGCTCACAGAGGTCCTGTGTTGTATTCCCACCCACTTACCTTTCCAAAGCGCAGGCGCGTGGCAGAAAATCATAAACAAGAAGACATGCAACTAAAAAATACCTCAAGGGGGAAGCACAAAAAAATGTTTCAACACAACTAATTGAATAAATTATTTAAAGAAAAAACACTTGGCAGAGTATGGTGAGTTATCAAGAGAGAATAAAAAAGGCACCTGAAGCAGCAACAGTCCAGATCACCAGGCAGTAACACTCATCATAAATAAATCGAAAAATTTACAGCCAGTCAATGTGATTGGTAACAGTGATCAAGAGTAATTGGCACATAAAACACTTTTTTTTTGATTGAAGCATCCCTTCATATGGTCCTCAACGAAAATGTGTTTCTGTTCTCAGCATTTGAAAAGTGAGGTATGCAACTTTTATGAGTTATTAAAATCAATTTTCAATTAAGTACACAGTAATTTAGTCCCAAAATATCTACTTTTTAGTCCTTTATTTTTACATATACAGTACTGTATTCTTAGTGCAAATCAGACCTAAAATGTTTCATTTATAACAGTAAACTAAAAGAAATTCAAGGACTGAGTTCTGTGAGATGAGCTAGCATTAGCAGCAACATCTCAAACCAGGGAGCACCTGTACAATACAACTCCATTCATGCTAATATAAATCCATATACAGTGTGGAATTTATGAGGGTTTGGAAATGATTCATTCTCTTTTCATTATTTCTTATGGGGAAATCTTGCTCAGTACTCATCATTTTTGGTTCTCAACAAGCTTCTAGAATTAATTAATAAACAAGAACCAAGGTAGCACTGTATATACTAAATATAGACTTCCAATAAAATAATATGAATAATATAATATTACAAAAAATTATAACAATAATAATAATAACAAACTCACAGGATGTCATCCAGGCTAGAGGGAGTCTGACAGGGTACTAGTGGCTCCTTCCATTTGCACAGTTTTCCCCAATAAACCATTTCTTTTGTGTTACTGTTTCTTTGTAGGTAGGAGGGGACCTTTGTCATTGTGCTTAGTTGAAGTGTAACAGGTGCATGAACTCTGGTGACTGCAAAAACCTTTTCATTTCACTCTTTTCTTCCCTACTTAACCCATCAGCCATCTTGATCCACAGTAAGCTCTTTATTCAGCATAGCCTGCAGTGCTTGTGCTGCCAAACATTAGCTAGCGTGTGTGTGTGTGTGTGTGTGTGTGTGTGGGTGTGTGTGTTTGTGTTTGTGTCTGTGTGACATAGAGGGCGTTGAATTAGCTTTGGGATTATTGTGTGGCCTATTCACTGTTGTTTCTATGGATATTTGTTGCTCACTTGTGCCATATGGCTTAAGCAAGGCAAAATCTTTCAGTATGCATGGTCATGAATTTAATACTACAGTTGTCTCAAATTGCATTTTGTTTTGTATTAAGAATCTTGTAAAACTCTATAGTGTGCTCATATTGAAACAATTAGGGAATATGTTAGTTTTAAATATCCCATAATTTGTGTGAGCAGTATGTGTGTGTAGTGTATGTGCATATATATATATATATATATATATATATGTGTGTGTGTATGTTTCTATGTTGCATTTATTAGGTAAGGAAACATTTAAACTTGTTATATTTTACATATGTATATAGTTTATTCATTCGCATGTCACAGATAAGTTATTCACATTTACATAACAATTTAGCCTGAAATGGCCAAACATCTACATTACATTACAGCAGAACATTTGATTATGGGTTACTTCTATTTTCTGAGTCTCTCTAGGATCAGTCGCACCCTTGTTGTGCACAAAATGACAGAATAAAAGCATTAAAGGCAGCTTCATCATACTAAAGGTATTAATGCAATGCTAGCTTGATGCATTGATTTATTTACACAAAAAACAATGACAGATTGAACAGGTTACATTTCACCACCATTCCTCTTTTACACTGCTCACAAAAATATAGGGGATATTTCAAACTGAGCGCAAAGAGGATCCAACAAGAACTGCTGAACAATCTGATCCTATCCATGCCTCATCACTGTCAAACACAAACACAGTGTGGCAGTCTTGGGTGACCATACACCCTACTGAACAGTCAATGTGTGGCACTCTCGTCCAGTTTGACATGCTTCTGTTCACCCCTATGAATATGTCATTTGCTACTCAATCACAAAAATTGAGTTTCCATTAAGTTTCCAACTTTTCTTGACTTTTCTTTGCTTTTCTGTTTATCTTGTTTGACAAAAAAAACCCAAAAAAACTTATCCCTCAATATTTTTGAGCAGTATATTTGGCCAGATAAATGCTTAGATCTGATATGAACCCTATATATATATATATATATATATATAGCTGATTATATTTATACGCAGAGAACTGAAGCTAATTGGCTGTCATACTGATGTATTTGTGCAAATTTTGATTCTTAATTCTTGATTCTTCAATATTGATTTAAATTATTGTAACATTTAATAGAGTGGTCTAAAATCAGCTATACACTGTAAGATTTTAAACCTGATTTTGCAATTGCAGCAATTGCAGACAAACAATCATCCACTGTAATAGAATTCTTTGGTCGTGAGTTAAGTGAATCTGAAAAACAACTGGCCATTTTTAGTTACAATAAGGGTACTGAACTGAACTGAATTGAATTGAACTGTATATGAAACTGCTCTGATTTAGCTCTTTGATGTACTTTTACAACATTAGATAACTACATGACTTTGTTAGAGTTATAAACTGTCTTTCTACATTAAGTTTAAACAACAGACATTGCTGTAGCACTTGAATAAGCTTTCTCATTATTGACATTTTAAATAGCCTGCTAGGAGTACAATATAGCAATGTTAACCCTCAGTGTCAATGTGTATTTGTTCACTGATGTTTAGAATAGTACATATGTATGATATTTAAATGCACACACTGTGCACTCTGTCAGATGTAAAGTCAGAGACAGTAGCTTTTTTTGGCCATTGCACATTTTGTGTAATTCATCCTTTAATCCTTCAGCAGTGCTCACAAGATGCTAAATGTGGCTGCCTGTTTTGGTAGATGGGTTATTTTCAGCAGTGCCACTGTTTAAAAAGTCCAACAGGACTGTTGTCTGATTTAATCATACGAGCACAACACACACTAACTAACTACCACAACAGTGTCACAGCAGTGCTGAGAATTGTGAATTGTGCAGTTTTAAGGGCAAAGGCAAGGTAAACTTCACATTTGTTGTTTTATTTGTAATTGGGAGATATTATCAGATGTTACAGATGTTAAACAAGCAGCAGCCTAAGGTTGTTAATAAAACTTAGACAAGTGAGGTTGAATCTAGGAAAGTAATTTTGTGAAAATGGTACCCAGGTTAGCTTGGTATGACACATCACAACTATTATGTTAAAATATCCTTTTACTCTAGATAATCATCTTGAAATGTGATGTACTAGCTCATTATACAGGTAAGTTTAGTGCCGTTTAACATTCATACAATCAACATTTGTTTGCCTTAATGTCCAGTGTCTTAAGAAGTATAATAGAAAATATAAATCTGTCTTATATGCGTCTAATTCATGACTAAATGACAGAAAACTAGTATGAGTGAACCCTAAAATCACAGTTGGAGGCAGACTGGTAGCGTTCCTTTCAGTTTGTTATCAGTGTTTCAAATTGAAAAGATGTAAAGATGTTTTCATATTGTGTTAATAGATATTATTGTTTTAAATAAAACCCTATGTGCAAAGTATCTAAATTACTATGTAACTATGGTAATGTTTATGGTAAAAGTTTTTGTGACCATAGACTAGTTTGTTGATATAATCAATGGTTTCCTTTACTGCCATCTCTAGATATAGAGAGCTGTAGTCTTGGTTGGGTGTTCTAGTGCAACTTTTAGCAACGAAATTGAGACTGAGCCTAAGTCAGCTTTGGCTTAATGCATTAGAGAAATCACAGGAAATTTGGATGCGTAAAATCCTGCAATAAAACCAGTAATTTCTCAATTGCATGTCATGCCACTACAAATATATAAAGAATCCATTTAAAGCTAATTTTGAATCCGCTATGATTCTTTCATTACAGCATTTTGCTTACATCAGTTCAGTTTGGCAGTGTATCCAAACCCAACAGTGCTGCATGCTGTTTAGCTCTGAAGCGCAAATTTTCGATACTACTTGTTTTGCTATTCAGACTGCTCCACACCTGCTGAGAAAGAGACTGGTAATATGACTGGCACTGCAGCGGGCCAGCGAGGGGAGTCGGCAAGTTCGTGTTCATGCCCAGGTAGGGTAATGGTGAAGAGCCGGAGGAGGAAGAAGCCATGTCAAAGGCCGTGTAGTGCACTAGGTTGTTGGTGGCTGCCATGTGCTGGCGGAACTGCTCCTGCAGACGGAACAGGCTGAGAGGAGATGAAGCGTATGAGTTTGTCTGAACCAAGCCACTGTTGAGCCCGCTGGAGGAGGACTGAGACGGAGAGGCAAGTGGAGAATCTGTAGTGAAAAAATGATATACTCTTACTCAAACACAATACAGCTGTTACAGTTAAGTTATGTGACTAGGATGCTTGACTGAGATTCTGGGCCTGGTAGCACAATGCACTTTAAGTTAGTATTTTATTTCTTAAATAAGTTAATGCTTCCTTACAATAAGGTCTGTTGTACAAAACATGTACAACGTGTCTCCTTATGGTTTCCTTAAAATGCTCACTTAAGGTTTTTCCCTTAAGGAACATCTTAAGTTCCTCAACAGTTGCATGAAACACCTTAAGTAAAATAACGTAAGATACCTCCAAACACACTTTAGTGGCACCATGGCAAAGCTTACAGAGATAAGTAAGTGCATCCTGAGAAGAGTGTTTCATGACCTGGAGAACCCACAGGAATTATGAGCAGCTCATTTTAAATGAGAGATTTGACCAACAGTCACAATTGTAAAACTTAATTATTGTACACATAGTAGTTTTACCAGCTCTCAAGTTCTCCAGGAGGCAAAAGGATAGCGCGATAAATATATTAATGGAATCCAGGAGACTTGGTATTTAAATATACACTGCTCACGAAAATAAAAAGAAGCATCTGATTGTATGTCATTAAATAAGATCACCAGAAAAGCAAATGAAAAGTCAAAAAGTTGTTTGATTATGCAAATAAGATACAAACTCAATTATGGTGATTGAGTAACGTCACTATTTATGAATATGCCACACATTGACCCAAGCGGGGCAGCACGGTGGCTCGGTGGGTAGCACCGCTGCCTCACAATAAGAAGGTCCTGGGTTCAATCCCAGGGTGAAGAGATCTGGGTCCTTTCTGTGTGGAGTCTGCATGTCCTCCCCGTGTCTGCATGGGTTTACTCCGGGTTTCTTCCCACAGTCCAAAGACATGTGTGTTAGGTTAATTGATTACTCCAAATAGGCATTGACTTGTGTTTATATATGTGACTGGTGTTGAGATAACCTTGTATATGGATATAACCTCGTGTGCCGCGTACATGGCCACTGATGCCGATAGCGACGTTAAAGCCAAATAAATAAATGGTCACCCAAGACTGCCAGAGCACACTGGGCACGATGGGACATGGATGAGATTGTCCAGCAGTTCTTGTTGGATCCTTTTCATATTCTTTTTAAAATTTCCTCTTATTTTTGTGAGCAGTGTATTTGAAACCACTTTTAATAAAGCAGACTGCTTAGCTACATCTGGTGTGGTACAGACTCAAGAAGCACAAAAATGCTTTTCTTCTACACCCCCCTGCTCTCTCTCTCTTACTGATTGAATTTGCTTTTTAATACATTATTTAATTTATTGTATTTCTCTAGTAAATTAATCTTTTCATCCTCTAACCAGTTCGGCTTTTGTGCTTATTTCTTCTTATTTCTTTCTTCCCTTTTTAGTGTTGTGAAACAATCTGCTAATAAAGTACATCAGCCTCAACAGTGCTAGAGCAGGTCAACATTTTTTTTAATCAAACTGACCTTTACTCAATAAAACCCCTCAACACATATCCTTAGCTAACGAGGCATACTGTGCAACATTCAAGTTATTCCCTCAGCTAAGGAAAATTTTAACCTTAAGTGTTATATTTAAGGGGAAATCTTTGTGTTTTGTGCAGCCAGACCCACTATGATGATTTACACTTAATGATCAAGACATGATTGTGGTAAGACATTAATAGATTATTAAGCTTAAGAGTCCATACTGCCCTTGGTGGCCATATGCAATGAGGTTATACAAACCTTTTCACTGCGATTCTGAGATTTACAGATTAAAATATTGCAGATTACAATATCACATTCTGACCCTGACATACACAATATCAACAAAACAACCTAAATCAAAGTTTATTTCTATAGAGCTTTGTACAACTAAGCAAGCCTAGGCTGACAGTGGCTCTTAAAAGGTTATAAGAAAGAAACCTTGAGACCAAGACCCAAAAATGGACCAAACCTCCTTGAGCAGCTCACATGTTATATCCACCACACAGGACATATACGGTAAATGACACTTTACACACCCATAGCCAAACACCAACCTGTTTTTGAACTGTCCGGTTTGTATCCTGGTGACGTGTTGCCTGTCAGATTTTGCTCCACCTCTTTCTCCTCCTCTCTGAATGATAGTGGTTCATCCTCCCTGTCAGTCAAGTCCTCAGCTACTGACTCTGCCCCTGAGTGCTCTGGTGATGTAACATTCACTTCCTCATTCAGCTCATCAGAAGGTGGAAGACTGGACTGACCTCCTTCTGAAAAGGAAGGTGGGGTTTCTGATGTTGTTGTGGGAGAGGCTTCTTTTTCTTCCTCTTGGTCCTCGTTTGACTCTTTTTTCTGCTTCTGGAGCTGCTCTTTCTGCAGGCTGCGCTGCTTCTTACGGAACTTGGCCCGTCTGTTCTTAAACCAAACCTAGCAGGAGAAAATGGATAATGGCTATTCTGTTCATAAAGCAGTGAGCTATTCATCATTGTGTGTATATAAAATAGAATTTAATTTCAATTATTT
Source organism: Parotocinclus spilosoma (assembly GCA_033117975.1). NCBI lineage: Eukaryota > Metazoa > Chordata > Actinopteri > Siluriformes > Loricariidae > Parotocinclus > Parotocinclus spilosoma. The sequence goes on along the minus strand of JAVSBV010000010.1, from coordinate 494,164 downwards.
TTCACCCATGTTAATTATGGCACTGTTTTAGAAATCTTAGGGGGATTTCTTTTTTTTTAATTATTTGTTCTTGCTGGAGAACAGCGTAAAAATAAAATCTAAAATGTAGGCTGACCTAGGAGGTTTCCGTCCCTGTTTGAGACTTGGTCTTTTACGGTTTCTTCCTGTTCACGTTTAAGAAGTATTTCCTTTCCCCTATCAACCTTGGCTTGCTCTTGTAAAGCAGGATGGTTGTGTAAGAGTTTATAGATAGATGGTTATTTTAAAAAGTCAAGTATAAAAGTGAACATTGGTTATAATTTGAGCATTTTATTTTGTCAAGAATGTCTAGGGTTGCGTGGTGGTGCAGCACCCAAAGAGGGTGACTGTGTGGGTTTCCTCTGGGTACTCCAGCTTCCTCCCATATTCCAAAAATATCTCTCAAGCATCCCTGTGTAGGAGTCCATATTTGCCTTTTGATTTACTGGTGCCTTGTCCTGGTCCTCATGAACATATATCAGATTAATCAGATTTAGGAACTAAATAAATAATTTATATAAGTGTTAATAGTTGGTTTCTGAATAATGGTTAAAATATTTCTGCTCTTCTACAGTCTATTACCTTAACCACTGCACCACCACATTCTACTTGTGACATCCCCACACGGACAGCAGGGTCTCCATATGTGTACCTGTACTCGGGCCTCAGGCAGGTTGGTGCACATGGCGAGCCGTTCCCTCATCACTACATCTGGATAGTGTGTTTTCTGAAAGGTTTTCTCAAGCGCCTCCAGCTGCTGAGCCGTAAAGGCTGTGCGACTCCGCCGCTGCTTCCTGTGCTGAGAACCGTACCGAGCCTCCAGAATGATGTCTGCAAAACATGACAGTCCTTTTACATTAGCAATAGTTACATGTAGGTTTTACCATTTCTTATTTGATTTAGTCCAAGTCAGAGTATAAAGCTTTTCTTAAGAACATTTACTTTGAATTTACAAAACCTTGGACCTACTCAGTTTCCTTTCTTGTAACATTTAAGGGGTTTTTCCTTTACACTGTTGCCCTAAGGCAGTCTTAGTTAGATAGTTTTAACGCTGCTTTGAGACAATTAGTAGTTATGAAAAGCTCTATAGAAATATATTTGAATTGACATGACTTGACAAATGTCTCCATCACCATAAAAAGATAAAGAACACTGACCTGTGTAATAAATTAGATATTATAAAACAGAAATACACAATTTAATGCAGATTTGGCTGTTTTCTCCACAGGCTAAGTGGGATATTTTGAAGAATGAAATCTCCCCCAATTCATGTCCTGATCACATGCCAAGTGCTATTGGGTTACTGGTTATCAGAATGATTGGGTCCCAACTATCTGATAAAATCAGCAACTGGCTCCTAAATATAATCCAGAATGCACTTTACTCTGTAACCTTATATCTTCATTGCTAAACTAAATAAATGAATGTCAAACAGCAAACATGTCTTGGCTGGTCAGCTCCATGTGCAGTCACATGATCATTAAGTACATTTGAGTTGTGCTTTAACTGGACCATCACAGCCTGACAAATTTTCTGTATAGCCTATTTCAGGTTAGTCAATGGAATAGCAGTTATAAATTATTAAGTTGTCCCTCCTGTTTGTCTTCAGGTTATGATAACTTTCTGTCAGTACTTGAATATTTGAATAGCTCTAATGCTATAGCCCAGCACCACAGAAACCCAGGTTCAGGTCTCAGCAGTGCCTCCTGAGTCAGATATCACATACAGACAGACGAGAGAGGAAGCATTATTCCTATTCCAAAAATTAACTGAGATTTTAGGAGAGTATTCTGTTTGTAAATCTGAGTCAAAAAAAGGTTAATAGAGCAAGAATTATTTAGGTTCATTGTATGCCAAATTTTGTCTCTTTTTTTAAGATAAATCATATAATCATGGCAAGAATTTGAGTTAACCATCAGCATGCACTTCAGCTGACATGAACTCCACAAGTTTGGGCAAAGGCTGATGATTGATGTTATTTTAGCATGATTTCATAATAGTCCAAAGATTGTATTGTGATATTACTCAATGCTCAGCGTTCTCTGTCTTCCAGTGCTTCATAAATTCTTGATGAAGAACAGGTCAGGGGGACATAAAAAATGATACCTTTAAGCATGTTTTAGAGGTTTTAGAGTTTGGGCAACCAATGTATATATCTAGAAAATGCTTCTAGTGTAAATAAACAAGTATGCACCTTCACCTTGCACAGCACCAATTATTATGAGCAGTTAATGATTAGGAGTGATGTGGTACTTGGCATCAGTGCACCTTTCTTACCGGCCAGTCTTTCTGCCAGCGTGAGCGCGTGCACAGAGGGGCGGTAGTCGGGTGCGCGCTGCGCGTTCTGGGCGCTGTGCTGGTGCAGGTTATACATGGCGCTCAGAGAGTTCATGGCGTGTAGAGAGTATCCTCCGTTTACATTTACTCCGTAATGCTGCATGCTGGAGATCCGGCTGAAAAACACGTATGAACAGAACGGCATTAATACAGCATATAAAGTGGGTTGGCAATAATTAAAGCGACTGTCTAAATAAAAGTTACGCAATCACTGCAAATGTGGTATTTATGACATTAAGTAAAAACTGCAGCATATTTTTTTAAATCTATATTGTATATTGATAGGTTTTATTATGTGCGTCATAATACCTTGTCTTTTGATTGATTGATTGATTGATTGCAGTAGTATAAAACGGGAGACTGACTCGATGAACCTTTGAATTAGGGCAGACCTATTTTATTTTTTATAATACGATAATACTACTACCTATTATACTAATAATACTACTAATAAAATAGCTGCATACTAGGCTTCTATTACTACTAATATTATTATTTATTATTATTTATATAAATATTTATATTAATACTATTATTATTTTATTAATAGTAGTATGTGTAATTTATGTATTACAATTTTTGCTCTGCTTTGTCCTAGCCTATGTGTAATGTATAATATATGTAATATATTTGATCTGTGCAGTACTGTAAAATGTTAAACGCGTTAATATTAAGGCGTTTGGGATTAATAAAGAGAAGAGAATCATGATAGATTGGACCGATGTCGTGCTAAAGTGTACAAATAGTGTTTACTTTCTTTTTCCTGGATTGGTTAAATGTGTTTCGTACTGGTGAATAATTTAATTAGTGGTATTTTCAGTCATTAAGAGTCGCACCGTGTTTCACACAGGGCTATTTGTCAAGGGGCTGTAGGGCGGGTTAAATCGTCCACAGAGATTTAATCCCACCATAACACACACACACACACACACACACACACACACACACACACACACACACACACACACACACACAAACACACACACAC
>JAVSBV010000010.1:420593-431470 GCA_033117975.1 Parotocinclus spilosoma | reverse complement strand
CCTGGATAAATGGGGAGGGGTGGAGAAAGCAATGGCAAACTACTCCACTATCCTGCCGAAATACTTCATGGATCATGTCGATGAAGGAGAGAAATGTGTGGAGATCGATGATCCATCAAGTGACCGAGGGTCGGTTGTGACTGTACGATTAATTCCATTCCATTCCATATATGTGTTCCCATTTTATTTGTGGTAAACTCAATTTGGACAAGCTTACAAACAGTGGTGGACTCAGTCGTCAGCACTCCCCATTGTAGTTATGATGATAAAAATGATTTCTAAACCATCTAAATGTGTGATATAGCAGTGCATAGCTTTAACAATTTAAAGAGACAAATTAACAAATGTTCTTTTACTATCTGCTTTACCATCTACTTTGGGTCAAAATATGCAGAGCTCTGCAGTTCTGTCTCCATGAAAAGCTTTGTCTAAATGGATTGACATGTTCATGTAAGAAAGAATTCAACCCAAAAGTTCTTCGACAAAAGGTGGCACAGCACAGACAGGTTACAAAATTCTTTAAGCTAACCACTAATGAGCTAAATCAGCAGAAAAAAAAATCAGGGCAACAATTGTTAGTATACAACGTTAGCAGTATTGAAAAGAAAAGTCCCAACAGAGTCATTACACATTGACTCAGAGCCAGAAGGCAAATGTGCTTTAGAAAGTGCTAAAATAAGTAACCAAAACAAACTATTAATCTAATGGAAAGACAAGCAGAGCAAAGAAAGGCCCATGGAATTACAAATGATCCATCACAATTAGCTTAACAATGTTTACATACATCCTTATTTCCATTCATAGCTTGGGGTGTTTATTAATGCAATACGAAATACTAAGGGTAGCTATCTTTTAAAGTCTAGTAAAGCTAATATTAAACCCTTTTTGCAAGTTCTGCTTGTTCTTGCAATGTTGTTGTTTTTTTTAAATGCCAATATTGCTAAGATACATCTCAAATTCACCATTACTTTTCAGTTTAGCACCTACCCAATTTCATCATTATTTGTTACTTAGTTAATTTAGTAAGTGCTACGTTATTTGGCTGTATATCAGAAAAAAACATAGGATGAATTAGTATTAGTATTAGTATTAGAATAGTATTGCATTTTGTGATGTCAGTGTATTATTTCATTTTAAAATTATTGTGTTACACATTTAATTAATTACTTCATAAATATAAATGTACAGTAGTGAAGTTTAGAATTGCACGGTAGCACTAGGTCAAGCATTCAAATTTTTTTGGGAATGGGCACCCAAGTGATGGAATAAACCTTCTCTGAAATGATTTAATTACTAAATCTGTTGCTGTCTTATAGATACATTTATTTCATTTAGCAAATATCTTTGTCCAAAGCAACTCACTATAACTGCAATCTTACAATACAAGCAATTATGGCTGTGACTAAATAAAGGCTTTGCTCAAGGACCCTACAGTGGCAGCCTGACAGAGGTGGGATTTGAACCCTGGACCTTTTGGTTTATAGTCCAGTACTTTAACTGCTCCTTATCATGTCTTCAAATGGCAAATAAAGACATGTATTGTCATTTAGCACTTATGATCAACTGTTCCAGGGTCACTGTGCCTTGTTCAGGAATATACCAGCTTTTAAAATAGGCCAAGGAAATCAAATATTGATATATAAATGTTTATGTATAATGACAATAAAGTCTGTCTCATTTGTAATGACTTAAGTGTATTAATGTTATGTCAAATAACAAGAAGAACTGTTGTTTCCATTGTAAGCTAAAACTATTACAGGGAAACTGCATATGACAAAATGTACAAAAATATACAGCCAAATCAGTTTTAGTTGGATGTGTGGTAATTTTAGTTGCTGATTCATAAAACCGGTTTATACAAGTAATGGTTTAAACCCTGTTCAGTGCTACTGGTGTGAATAGTTTAACAACTTTTCACTACATTCAGTACATGTTTGTGTCAACAAGAAAGGAATGTGATTCCTCCACAAGGAGAAGTTTTCATTTACAGTATTTAAGTGGTGGTGATAACTTAACACAGAAGAACATACAAACATTATGGACTAAAATTTCTGTGACCATTAGTGAAAATGCAGTCATTTTCCTCCAATGTAATACAATCCTTTTCATTATAAACCATTATAAAATCATCAGCATAACAAGTCAGATGAAAAGTAAAAAAATGCATATATTTCAGACCATATTTGTATTTTGGTACTTTAAACTTTGGGCCCTTACAAAACTATTAAAGCATTTTTAATAGTGGTCTCAGAATTTTGACAATGTTTTATCATAATTTAAATTTTTGCAGATAAAATATTAACAAACCTAAAGCAAATTGATATTCCTTGATTTTTATACATATTAATTGTATTGCTGATGGGAAAAATACTGTGAATGTTATTGCAATAACTTAAATAAGTGTATTATTTTAACTTACAGAAGTGTATTAATTAAATATATAGTTAGTAAAAATTAATTATTAGGAATACTCTGTAATAGATAATCCTATAGAATAATATTCTTTACAGTGCATGTAAAAAACATAAACAGTATATAAGGATGGCCTATGTAAAAAGAGGTTTTTTTCAAGCTTTTTGCAAGGTCTGGTCAAAGCAGTAGATCATGTCAACCTTAGGAGAAGCTCAAGTGTTCTTAGCTCTGAAAGCTTAGATCACATACCCTTGGAATGCAGCCTGTCTGAACAAGAGGACATGGGGGGACATTAGCTAGCTAGCCCACATAAAAATATAAGCATACATTCTTGACTACTGGTGGGAAAATGATGCCTAGCTTGGTGTGAGACAGGAGGGGGTGAGTGGAGGCTCTTTGAGGCTTTGTGCCAAATCTTTGTGCTCTTTCTGGAATGAGAAAGAGCACCCACTTCGACAAGACAGCCCAGGCAGTCGGCCCATGAAAGATGGGTTGGCAGCCACGCAGCATGGAACCAAAGTTGCTGTAAAAGGGGCAGTGTGGCGAGGATGCGATATGTGGCAGAGCCCCCCTGGCACCACACGCCAGCTCAGCTTTCCACGCCACTCACTCTTCTCCCCTGGGTCTGCCACCAGCAAGGCCTAACAAACCAACATACACCCGGGCTAATCCAGCAGGAAAATGGGGGCTATGCAGGTGGTCCACCCCAACAGCTTCAGCCGCGCTATGCATCTTAAACCATCATCCTTCTTCAAGCTTTACAGTCACTGAGAAACAAAAGGGTGTTTAAATGACAGATAAATCTCTTTCTTAATGATATGGGAGAAACATAGCTCTGGGCTCCTTTTTTTTCCTCAGGCTTTGTGTATAATCTGAGTATTGCTATTCTTTTCTTGGTATGATGGTGAGTCAGAGAGGTATGAAACGGTATGCTGTACACAAAAGGAAGATTCTGGTAGTTAACAGAGCTCATGAAGTCATAGGGTTAAGTATGCTTTTTGTGTCTTTGAATGTTGTTGTGCATACAGCATTAGTACAGTGAATATAAATGTCCAAATATCATTGTTATTGCTATTTTTGTATAATGTAATTTTAAATCATGGTCATCTCAAAGTTTGTTGGATCAAGAGGCATGTACTGTATGTGGAAAATATAACAAGTAGATGAGAAATGTGCATAAAAGCAACAAATAATAAGAATAAATATCAACAAAATGTCTGGACTGTGGTGGCCTAGTGGTTACAGTACTGGACTATATCACCTCTGCCATACTACCACAGTTGAGTCCCTGAGCAAGGTCCTTAACCCACAATTGCTTGGATTGTAAGACTGTATGAATTGTAAGTCACCCTGTATAAGGGTGTCTGCTAAATGGCATAAATGTTTAAAAAATAATTAATTAATTGGGAATTAGTTTGGTGGACAGCAAGAGAAAGCCGCTTGCTCAAATGCATAGTGTTAACTGCATTAACTGATTGTGGTGTACACTATATACTATATACTATAGACCTGTAGGATCAGGGTTAAAATCCCACCTCGGCTGAAACTTTAATCCTTTAGGAATTCCCTTAAACTACAATTATTTGGATTATATGATTACATCAAATGCAAGTTTGGTGGAGTAGCAAAAAGTATGAGGGTTTTTTGACTTGTTTGTTTAATTCCAATTGATATAAATCCTAATAATACAATGTACATTGATGTTCTAGAAAATTGTGTTAGTGTGTCAAGTTCCTGTCCCAGAAAGACAACGGTCATTTAAAAAAGGCTTTTGCCATATTACATGTAGTAAAGCTCAAACCATAAAATAACTTTTTAAATAGAAAAATAAAAATATAAAATTGTATTTTAGATTGTATTTATTATATATACTATATTGTATTATATTATACTATATATTATACAACATTAGTGTATGACCTCACTAGATAAATGAATGAAACTCACATTTTCTTCACACATTCAAGAGTTGAGGCAATTATAAAAACAAATTGAAAAGCTCCATATTAATACTCAAAAATTTGGAATCAACTAGGATATTCAGGTGTCCAAATACTATTGTCAGTGTACTTTATGGTGAACAAAATGTAAATCATTTTCCAGTTGCTCAATCTGTATTTCAGTTAGGTCAAAATACAAGAAGAAGTGTGGGAGGGAGAATGAAAATGATCATTATTGTTGTTATACATACGGCACTGATAACTTTTGGAACTCAACCAATAAGAATACATTCCATCCTCTCAGAACACAAGATTTAATGGTGTACATGCCCAGAAAATCCCAAGCTCCCCTAGGAGAACACGACTCAATCAGAACTTCAAAGTCACGCTGGAAAGTTGGCCAAAATGGAAACCATTAGCAGTAATTACCCAGCTCCTATGCAGAGAACCTGTGGCGTGAGCAAGCATGTGTGTACATGTGCGTGTTAGCTAATTACAGAGGGATGTCTGTAGGGATAGTAAGAGAGACAGTAGACCTGATTCTTTTTTTATGACTTCCCATGTAACAGAGAGTCTGCATGCTATAAGTGATGAAAGGGGTTCATTCTCCCAGCTCATGGTCCACAGACATTCTTCAGGGTCACTTGAGCAGAACCACACACACAACCACCCTCAGTCTTGTCTCTTACATCTAACCCAAACTTAATAAACCCTTTCTCAAAGTTATAAAAAAATTATCTTGCATCTGAGGTAAATTGTTCAACCACCATCGTATTTTTGACAGCTTGATTTCGTGACTGTGATTGCACATCTTGCAGACATACATACGTAGTCTTACACACAGACTCTTCTCAAGTGTCCCCACACTTCGTTCTCACTTTTGTCTTATTTGAGCCATTGTGATTGTTATCTTGATGGCAAGCGAGAGTCTGGACTCCAGATCTGTCCTCACCTCATGCACATTACATCTGCTGCTTTTGTGTGTCTGCTGCTTTCTATTGTATGAGTCTAAATGGAAAGCTTATTTGAGAAACAGTGAGTGGATCTCAAAAGTTATACTTTGAGGAGAAATTATTATAAGTAGAAAATTGCAGCATATTATTTAGTATTAAATAAAGTATTGAGTTTGCAAAATACCTGAATATGGGGGTCTTGAACAGACAGTTTCCAGATTACTAGATCCTAGGCTATAGCTTTGAATGAGCTGTATAGTGAATGAGCGTTTTATTATAACATTTATATTCACAATTCTTCAGCAGTATGCTACTCCACCCATCAATAGGCAGGGAATACACCTGATCAGATATTATTTGCATGATGGATCATTTTCAGCACAACATTGCTAAGAACAGTCCAGGAAGTCTGAGACCACTAGTGAAAATGCAATGTTTAAATTACAAATCATATTATCAGCATATTAGTTTGAGTGAAAATTCACATTTCAGAATCTTATTAGTATTTGGCATGTCCTTGAATTACAACAGTCTGCTTTGCAATTGTGCATAATGTCGGGCCATTTAAGCGTGATGTACTTTGTCACTGTTCATCTGATGTGTAACAAAAATGCCCTGTAAGTGTTTGTTACTTAATTCAATTTAATATGGTAATATAGGGCTTGATTACAGCACATACTAAAGCTAAGTCTACAGCATGAATGAACAAGCCAAGCGTGACAAGAAAAACCTCTGTGAGACCAATAGCGTAGAGACCTTAAAATGAATGTGGAGGAACTTATAATCTTCTGTGCGCAACTGAACAACAAGACTAATTACTAAACAGTCATGAAGATTCATTTCTTTGGTCTCCAATTATTTGAACTACTGATACATGACATCTGAAATGAGACAGATGGCCAGACTAGCACAAGGTAAGGACGACACCTTTATAGATGAATTATTCACACAGGCATCTGCCACTGAATTCTTTCATTACTGCAATATTCACTCCATATTATCCAGAATGCAATGCTACATTCAAGCCACTCAGCACTGGATTGCTTTAATGCCTCCCTAAAAACAAAACAGGAAACTATCTCTAGGGTCCTAACAGTGAAATCTACACCAGTGTATGACTTAAACTGTCTGAGCATTCATGATGACCACCTGTTCCAGGCAGTTCTTTTGTGGCACATTTCTCCACATGCTTTCATATCCCATGCAAGCTAGAAAACTTCAGCTTTTCCTATTTCTCCCTCATTCCTCTCTCTGTGTTTTCCTACAGTATATTGTATCTCACCATGGTTACATGATGTCTTCATGAGTCTACTGAACAAATGCTTCAAAGGCTTAGAGTCTTGGGAGAATTCTATATGTCTGGCCAGATCTTATATAGTGCAGACACTTACAGGAACTGCTTAGATGGTTTGTCTCCAGTCTAACAAAAGAGCTGAATTTACAGGACGCTCTTTTTTAAAACTGCAAAATGAACTGTAGCTTTGAAACGTTTATGGAAAGGGACTTCAGTTTAACAAGGTGATGTAAACGGATGCTCTTGTAGAATGGTGATAACCATGAACATCTATAAACCTAAGAATGTCTTACAGTGGGTCTTAACTGAATGAAATATCTACTTTTTACATCAAAAGTGTAGACATTATTTTAAAAAGAACCTATAACAGAGTAGTCTGTTTTGTTTTGTTTTTATTGTTTTTGTGTTTTTTGTGCAATCCAATCAACATAATATCATCACAAGAATCCAACCTGAAGGTTGGGCTGCAGGTCTGTTTAATAGACCTGTTTAATGTATTTAATAAGTTGTTTTTAATAGTTGGGTGAGGCATATATGTGAGACAAATAGATATAGATAGGTAATAAATGGTATGTAATGGAAAAGAAAGTCTGTAAAACTCAAAACATTATTTTGCAACACACACAACACAACATAAATATCCAGGTAAATAGGTTCAAGTTAAGAAATTTTAAAAGTAATAACAAAATTATTCAGGTTTTCAAGCATTGAGGTGTCAGGCGTTAATCTAATTTACACAAGGGTGGTGATAGAATTTGACAGTTATCAGTAGTCTAGCAGGCCTAATACACAGAAGCAACTGGAATTTGTTAATGAAAACAGACTTTGACCTCAGAAGGTTAAAACACAAACTGAATAGGTCCGATGATGCTTTGAGATCAGGCGCATCTCAAAGGCAGTTTATAAAGCCATTAGTCACAGGGTCCAAGCCTCAATGAAGCTGCATACTTCCAGTCAGTGTAGATTATTCTGAGACCATTTGTGGAAGTCTACCACTTTCAAAGGCACATGAGAACAGAATGGTTCCACAGTTCCTACTTTGAAATGATTTCTTATCTCAGGTGAAACTTAGGTAACAGTTTATATGAAAGGAACTTGCAGTGTGTATAAACAGTGCAAACCATGCTAGTAAATTTATGAATTATACATCGAACTCAACATTAGAGGTTTTATTCAACTTGTATGTCACACTGTTCATTATTATATATATGGTTTAAGAATTCGGATGCATTCACACATTACAAGTCTCTTAAAGTATTTAGAAATAATGGGACACCTTTGTTTGATGGTACACAACTCATTTATTTATTGTATGTAACGTTGAAGTTGAAAAATAAGTACTTAATGATTTATTCAGCTGGCATATGCTCTTCTTAAATAAACATCATTGCAAATGCTGCACATTATATTGGAACTGTATTTAGTTACAGACTATTCTATATATAATATATCTACATATAATATCACTAGGCATGTTAGATTGAATGTTACCTTTCATTGCTTTTATGTCGCATAATTCAAAACCTACATCACCTCACAAATGTACATAAGGTCTTAAAATACATATAAAACTGCTTTATTAATGGATTAATGTGACAATAATAATTTGACATTTGAGGAGCAAACATGTTATACATCATTGGCCTCTGCATAAAATGTGCATGTCAGTTTGTGCACTACAACACTGATAATCTGTAAAACTGTTATAAATGTTTCTAAACACTTAACCATGATAGAGTAGTAAAAACACAGAACAAATCTGCATACATAACAAATAAGCAGAACAACATGATTAATTTTGTTACAGTATACATACACAAGTATTTAAAAAAAACATTATGACTAAAAATACAATAGTAAGTGTTATCAGGATGGGTTGCATAGTGGCAGAAGCTATTAGCATGGTCACCTCACCAGCTCCAGAGACCGCTGGCTCGATCCCGATCAAGGAATGTGCCTTTGTGGGGTATGCATTTTCTCCCCATGTTTGCATGGGTTTACACAGGAAACTCTGATTTCCTCCAATATTCTCAATATAAAGTGTTAGGTTAATTGGTTGCTCTAATTGGTATGGTATGAATGTGTTTTACCAGTTTCAATGTAACCTTGCTCCTGTCATGAATAGTAATTGAAACTGATGTGGCAATAAATAAAACAATAAATGAAAACAAAACTGTCATTAGGAAATGCAAATTGTTTGAATATTTTTATGTGAATGAAGAGATCGCAATTTATGAATTAATAATGCCAAATTCCAAGGGTTTCACTTAATGCATATTGTACTGTCTACAGTTTTGTTAACTATACAAGTAAATAAAATAAAATAATATAAGAATACAAATAATATAAGAATAATTATAAAAAAAATATATTAAATCTAATATGAGTTAAAGCTTAATATTGTAAGTATCAATTAGAAAACATTTGGTCCTTTTCATCAGAAGTGGTAAAGATGATATTATCTAAGATAATAAAAGACAGTGAAATGCCATCCCAGCGAGAGTACAGAGTAGTGCAGAGAGGGTTTTGTGTTATCACAGCTGTGATGTGAGTCATTATCTGACAGGATCTGACAGGAAGTCACTTGTTACAGCACAAGTGTTTCTCTGTGTCAGTCTTCATAGTCACAGTAGCATGCAGAAGGTGACCAACACTTTCTACCATATTTAAAATGTCACACTGTTTGTAAGGAATATCACAGGAAATCAGAGACTATTATCAGTACTATACTTGAAGTGACGTCAGCTGATATTTAGTCCCATTAACATTCTTAACATTCAGCAACTAATAAATATCTAATTTGGAGGCTAGAATGGCTTAAACCATATGTATAAAAAATTATTTTTTAAATGTTTTTATCCATTTGATCTTTATGTATATCTTTAATATATTTTGGTCACTTTACTTTAGGTTCAGCGAGTACATCGATTGTTTAAATATATGTTTTTAAACTTTAAAAAAAAGTTGGCTCACCACCACAAGAGGGCAATAGACAAGCGTGACAATGGTTAAGACTTCAATGCTCAAGAAAGAACCTGCTACAATATGAAATTTGACATCTGCTGAATAATAATAATAATAATAATAATAATAATAATAATAATAATAATAATAATAATAATAATGTTGTTGTTAAATGGATATGTTTCTAAGCCCTATTTCCTAAATGAAGTGTGCATATACTATGTATAAGTTGCATAATTGACTTTAATTCTGCTTGCAATGTAAAGACAATGTTGGAATATAGATTTCCGTCCATATTAATTATTTTATATTACTGGCAAATGTATTGCCTTTAAGCTAATATTTATTGATCTCTTTCTGCGCATGGGTGCATTACCAAGAAAATACACCTGATCATTACAGATTTGTTTCGGTTTTTAACATGTTTGGTTATTGTATGCTTCTAACTCCTTTATGATGGCACTGATTACTACAAATTTGTTTAATTAATTTAAAATGAATTAACTTTTATTTTGCTTGCAATGTGAATACACACTTCAGTAGGTTTTGAGATTTCATTGCTATGTCAATGTAATGCTAACCCTAGATTGGACTATATGTTTTTTCCTGTTTAATTTTTTTTTAATAACTATACTCAACTTTGGAAAGAAGATGTTTTATAAGAAATTCTTACATTTAACATGTTTGGCATGTTTGTTCCACTCCAAAATGTGCTTCTCTGTTCAAATCCATTTCATCGCATGTCTGATTTTAAAGAGGACAGCGATAACAGCCACTAGTGGGTGTGAGACCACATATACAATATTTCACAGTGTGACTGTGGGCAAGAGCATGAGCTTTCTATAGTGTTCTGTAGTGACAAGAAGACAATAGAAACGAATCTCTCTCACACACACAAAGGTAGAATGCACGGCACTTTAGCTGCTTGTTACAGTAGTATATTATCGCTCTCCCCAGTTATGCAGTGGTCCAGTCACTGATTTTCCTTAGGAAAAGGGATTAAGCAGTAGCCCACAGAAGCCATTGCACAGCTTAAGCTATTCTGCATGGACTGTGTGAGAGGTGGGAAGATAATGCTATTTCACATCCTAGTGTTTCAAAGGCTCCTGGAACCAATGGTAAGCATGAATCATCTCCAGTCGAAGCTGAAATGTCAAGAAAAGTAGCATCGAAATCTAAGTAAGCAACTTATATAAATATGTCCTTAGATTGCAAAAAACCTTAAAGCCAATGACTGGAACACATTTTTTGGGGGGTTACATCTGTGGTGTTTGAGGTCCGGACACCATAAAGCTCTTATATAAGATATATCGT